>VSMD01093705.1:0-61634 GCA_008750895.1 Mirza zaza
CCCTTGTTTTATCTTATTTGGGGCCAAAAAGGTTGTGGGAATCACAGTGTTAGAGTATAGGACAAGCAGGTGCTAGGATAAGTCAATGTCGCTATTTGAGGACAAAACTGTCCTTTGCCAAAGGGATTCAAGACTGTAGGCATGCAATTGTGCGAGGCCAAACCACCGAGGCATCCTGTGTCCGACCTCTTGATCACCCAAGGTCAGATTGTCCGTGCTGAAGGACACGACCACTAACTCTAGACTTCACTTTCCTTGAAATATTACATCATTTAAACAACCCCTTGCTGAGCGTCTTCTAAGGTAGCTGTTACTCTGGATTATAAAGCCAGAAGCAAACAAAGGAAGGTGTGGACAATTGAGGTTGCTGCCTTTGGAAGGAAGTAAATGTAGTTATTTCTCCCATCAAAACAGAGATGAGCGTTCCTATCATTCCTCTTCTGAGCAGAATCTGCTGCTGGGCTATCTTGGGAAAATGGGTACACACTGTCTTGAAGGAAAAAAACACTATTCCCCAACAAAAGATACACACTAATGATGGTAGCATCGGCATGGATGAATCTCCCCACACTATGCTGAACAAAAGAAGCCAGAGGCAAAAGAGTACACACTCTGTGATTCTCTTATGTGGAATTCTAGAACAGGCAAACTAAGCTATTGTGACCGAAGAAAAATCAGTGGTTGCTTTGAGACAGGGCAGAAGTTCACTGACTGCAAAGGGGCACAAGAGAACTTGGGGAGATGGAAATGTTCACAGCCTTGGTTGCCATAGGCAGTTATATGGGTATAGGCAGTTGTCAATACCCACTGAACTGCACACTTAAGATGGGTGCATTTTTTTTTTTTTTTTTGAGACAGAGTCTCCCTCTGTTGCCTGGGCTAGAGTGCCGTGGCGTCAGCCTAGCTCACAGCAACCTCAAACTCCTGGGGCTCAAGCAATCTTCCTGCCTCAGCCTCCCAAGTAGCTGGGACTACAAGTGCATGTGACAATACCCGGCTAATTTTTCTATTTTTAGTAGAGACAAGGTTCACTCTTGCTCAGGCTGGTCTTGAACTCCTGAGCTCAAGTGATCCTCCCGCCTGGGCCTCGCAGAGAGTGCTAGGATTACAGGCATGAGCCACCGAGCCCGGCCAAAATGGGTGCATTTTATTGAGGTAAACTACACCCCAATAAAGTTCATTTTAAAAAGCCATATACTGGCTAACGGATATACTTAGAAAGTTCCATTTTTGACAACATTTTGCTTCAAGCTGAAAAGTTATCCTCTCATTCCACCTTGAGTAAGGACCTAAAGAACTGAGCTGAAAATGGAAATAGGAAAGCATTTCTACTCTTTTCTAGCTATTTCAACCATGTCATAGTTTTACTATTCTTCTAGAATCACAAAATATATTTCAGTGCCTAACAAAATGATTTTTTAAAATATCCACCATTTTGGCTGTACAAATTAGGAAAATCTAACTAGATACTTAAAAATAGATTTTGAGCAAAAGTAATTAAAACATACCTTTTGGATAATCTTCTTTATCATATAAATTTTTAAGTATTCGATTAGTATAGATGTTTTTAATTTCAAGCTCACGATCCTTCTCCTGAAAAGAACCACAATACCAATTTTTCCAAAAATGTTTCCTTTTATCAGCCTTCATTTCTTTTGAAAAATAATTTAAGGGGCTGGGCACGGTGGCTAATGCCTGTAATCCTAGCACTCTGAGAGGTGCAGGTGGGAGGATCACTTGAGCTCAGGAGTTTGCGACCAGCGTGAGCTAGAGTGAGACCCTGTCACTACTAAAAATAGAAAAAATTAGCCAGGTGTGGTGGTGTGCACCTGTAGTCCTAGCTACCGGGGAGGCTGAGGCAGGAGGATCCTTTGAGCCCAAGAGATTGAGGTTGCTGTGGGTTAGGCTGATGCCACGCACTCTAGCCCAGGCAACAGAGTGAGAGTCTCTCTCAAAAAAAAAAAAGAAAAAAAAACCCAACAATTTAAGTGAGCTCATTATCTTTTAAATAAAAGCTATAGATTCTAGAAGAAACAGAAATAGGCCATATCATTTTATACCATTCTAGACATCAAAAAGTATTAATACTAGCTTTTTTTTTTTTTTGAACAAAGTATGACACATTATTGTGATGGAGACAATATTTTTGAATACCCTTGTATAAGCTTTTTTCACTGTTGTCCTTTTGTGCCCTGGGCCTGCTTTGAAGTTTATTATTCCTCTGCCTGGTCCACTATACTAGCCACTGGCTACATGTTGTAATTTAAATTAATTAAAATGAAATAAGATTCAGTCCTCAGTCACACGACCCATATTTTAAGTGCTCACCAGCTACATGTGACTAAGTACTGGACCATAGTGACCATAGTACTGGACACAGCAGATAGACCATTTCCACCACTGCAGAAAGTTCTATCAGATAGGGCTGCATTCAGACAAGTGCAGGGTGGGTAAAGCCTACAACAAGGGCATTGTTTGTTCAGTTTTAAATCCCAATATTGACTTTTTTGAGTTTTAGAAAAACAAAAATTTTGAAAGCCTCCTTTATTCAGGAATAAAAAAGGGTTTTATTAAATACCAAATGTACCATCTTACACATAGATCAACAAGCATGTCTGTTGGACTCAAGACCACTGAGTTTTAGTAACAACCACAGTCAACAGAGGTGGGGATATAGGAGTTAAGGGTGGAAAGTCCAGGAGTAAGGCACCCAGGGATGTGACAGACAGACAGATGCACATGGTGGGGTGGAGGGGGGATAGAGAGAGAGACTCTTCTGGTCTCCTTGTGCCCTTAGGATCAAATCTATGACCAAGGGATATTCAGGCGGTAAGAAACATCTCTGAGGTTTGGAAAAGTCTCAGCGCAGAAGGCCTTGACATAGCCCAGGAAAACTGAAAGCCCCTTTAAAAAGCCCCCGCATTCACCATGGAGCCAGAGTAACATGACATTGCCACGTGGTAAGTTCAAAAGGGCTAAAATACAATGTCTGGGCAAAGGGCTTCCTTTACCCTCAGGACAGGTGGGACCGTGGAGGGAAGCTGCGTGCAGAGCTAGGAACCTGCTCTGGAGTCCTCAAGGTTATGGGTCCGGGCGGTCCCACAGCACAGGCTCCGAGCCAGGGATCAGATGGAGGACGCGGCTCAGAGCATCCGCATCAACAGTCAGCAAGGGAAGAGCAGCAAGACTTGTCCACACTGGGAAGAGGCCATGAGTGTCACCAGCCACAGTTAGTGCACAACAGACAGGGTCCTGGGAACCTGATTAGTTAAGACCTGTCACTCCTCAGTAGGACCAGCTCTAGAGAAGGCCAGAGGACAGAACAGGGATGAGAGGCTCTTTCTCCCCTCACCTAGATGTCATCTCCACTGAAAGACGGAAGGCAGGGATGGGGAAAATCCCTGCAAGTCTGACAGACAAACTGGCAAACTGTTTTTATGTTTTTGAGACAGGGTCTCTCTCTGTTGCCCAGGCTGAAGTGCAGTGGTGCCATAATAACTCCCTGCGTCAGTCTCCTGAGTAGCTGGGACTACAGGCACGTGCCACCACACCCAGCTGATTCTTAAAAATTGTTTTGTAGAAATGGGGGTCTCGTTATGTTGCCCAGGCTGGTCTCGGACTCCTGGCCTCAATAATCCTCAGCCTTTCAAAGTGCTTGGATTACAGGCATGAGCTGCCACACCCAGCCAGGTCTGTGTTTAATTACAAGAGACTGAGAGAAGCTTTTGTCCATTCTTCCACATCCATCTCCATCCCCAACCCTAATTTATGGGAATGGGGCTCATAAGGAGGTATGGTTCAGCTATAGAAAATAAAGAACATTATATATTTTTGTATATCTGAACTATAGATTGTAGGTTTTTTTTCTTCTCTGTTGCTGGGGCTAGAGTGCCGTGGTGTCATCATAGCTCACTGCAACTTCAAACTCCTCACTGGGCCTCCCAAACTGCTAGGATTACAGGCATGAGCCACCATGCCCAGCCTGTAGATTGTAGGTTTTATATCATTTGAATCACAAATTAGTCTATTATAAGAGATACATAAATGGATAAAATATGAGAATATTAATCTTTTCTAGAATTTAGGTTTCTAGAAGCAAAAATGTTATAGTTCATCTTTTTCTTTCTTTCTCATTGTGGCACTGCCAAAAAATAGTAATGCTGACAGTTTATTACCATGAAAAGCTGATCAAGTATATTCCGAATATCATGTTTAAGGACATTGTGTAAAACATTTTAGGATGATTTTTCATCCACAGTGGTTAAGACAAGAGAGATTTTTGATGTTTAGGGGGCAAATTTTGATTATCTGGAAGATTCAGTTGTATCTTTGGTTTGGCCTGGACACTCGGGAGTCAGCGTGTGGTTCAGCAGCAGAGAGCAGGAAGCAGGCAGATCTAGAACGGACCAGTGGCGGGCGAGGGGACGGCTGGGGTCTGAAGGAAGCAACGTGAAGGACAGTCCTCCTTCAGGTTGGGAACAGAGGTTCAGGTCTGGGCACCACGACAGAGCTGGGCTGAAAGTCTAACGCAGCAGGTTTGGAACACAACACAGGCAGGACACTTGTGTGGCTGAGTTCAGTTAGTCAAGAGAAGCAATAGTGAAGCAAACCCAAGACCAGCAGTGCTCATGGAGTGCTCACAGAACACTCACAGGAGATTCACAAGCTCAAAGAAAGGTATCAAGTCAGAGTTAAAGGGGAAGCTGAGTCATGGTATGGAAACATATTAAGGTCACCATTGTTGGCTTCCAAAAATTAGATAGGAAGCAATGTTTTAACAGACACCATCCCTTGGCAGGAGTAAGGTTGTAGCCTGGATGTGGGCTGGGCTTGCAGGACTTCATTTGAGAGCTGTGGAAGGTTCCTCTTACTTCAGCCCATACTCCAGAAATGGGCCTACACCTTGGTGTTAGATAACTTTGAAAATGAATTTCAAGGTACAGAAATAGAAACTTTTATCTTTGGGACCAGACCCGCCCAAGCTCAAGCACAAATGACTTACATTAATGTGGTAGATTATTGTATTTTCCTAAAATTGCCACTACACTATTTATGATCCCATATCTTGTTCCAGAACCTTGTGGCCCCCCCATGATGAGGTGATGTTTACTAACCGAACTGCCTTCGACTGCCTTGATGAATGGAGTGAGCGGAAGTGATGTTGTGTGACTGCCACGGCCAGGTCATGAGAGGCAATATGGCTTCTGCCTGGCTCACCTGTTCTCTCTCCCTCAGTCTCTCTTTCTGCATTTTGCCTCTTGGAAGCCAGCCAGCAAGTTAGGAGGAAGACCACACCACATGGAGAGGCTGTGTGTAGGGTTCCAACCAACAACCCAGGCAAGACCTCAATTGTCAGCTGGTACCAACTGCAGTCAGAGTAAGACTCGGATGATTCTGGCCCACAGCCCTCTGACCGCTCTAGCTGATGCCAACAGAGGCAGAGAGGAGCTATCCCCACTAGCCCTGCCCGAATGGTAGATTCGTGAACAAAATCAATGTCATTTCTGAAGTCACTTAAGTTTTGGAGTGATTTGTTAGGCAGCATAGGACCTGGTACAGTCAGGATTCTGAAACACCCTTTAAGTTTCTATTCCTTTCCCCGCTGGAATACCATGGAGGTGAAGCACGAAGGGCAACCTCATTTCCCCAGATGAAACGGGGCTGGTGGGAGGTGAGAGTGGGAGCGCATCCTGGGCGCAGGAAGAAACCACAGGCAACAGGCCAGGGGTTGAACGACTGAGTCCCACTCGGCCAGACGATGGGTTTGCTTTATAAAGCTGGTTGCCGGGACCTACGTAAGAACGAAGGGCGGGAGTAGCTATTTTATGTGCCTGCTGTTTTGTGTGGACGTGCGTGTCTTTGGTAGGCTTCTTGCCTGCATGGGAAGGCAGGCTGGCCCTGGGCAAGTCGGGGACTTGCCGACTGGCAGGCTTCACTTTGAGGTGAGTCATTTGACCGAGTACCTCTCAAATTCCAGAATTTACTCTTTAAAGGACTTTCCCCTGGGATCCCAGCATTTACCCCCGACAGCAGTGCATTCTCAAGCAATGCATTCTGATGGTGCGTGCTGTTGAGGAGGAGGGTGGGGCAGGTGGGGTTGATGAATTCTCCCCGTTTCACTGTCTTCTCGCTCCTGTCCTCTGCACCTCCCTCCCACTGGACAGGCGCCTCCCTGAGCATCTGTGGCTGCTGCTGCAAGTCATCCTCACGAGTGCTGCCACCCACTTTCTGCATTCAGTAAATTTACCCAAATCGCTATTGTTCGCTGATGACTTGCCCCAGTTCTTTTTGCTATAATGTGTCTATTTTCTTTTGTGGACCTTTACTGATGTTTCTGTGGGGTTTTCTGGAGGGAAGGAAGTTGGACATGGTCTACAATCGCTGACACCTGAGGGCCAGGGGGAAGAGTGTCTTTCTCAGCCCAAGTCAGAAGCCGTATTTACCTGCAGTGGATGTGGTGTGGGTACCTGCCCCCCGTGACTGAGGTGAATCCACTGGTGCCTGGGTGCCAGCTCTGGAGATCCTGATCTCATAGGGGTGGGTGGCCTGGGCATTGGAGTTTTAAAAGTCCTCTCCCCCATGATGACTGTGCCGCCAAGTTCGAGGCCCCTGCTGCTCTCATCAAACACACAGCGGCGCCCCGAGGCTCTACCTACTCCTTTTGTTCACCTTGATTCTGAGCTTGGGGTTTCTCTCTGTTCCTGATACCTCTCCAGAATTCTATCTGTGCATATTTTAGGTTGTGATTGTCTATGTCTGGTTTCTCTACCAATCTCCAAAACATCTACTTTTTATCTTCCAGAAATTCTTTGGTAGATCTGGTACAATCATGGTATCCTTTCTGAAGTTATGGACTGTTATCTTAAAATCATGTTTCCTATCATTTCCATGCGGTTTACCAGGAAGGGACAAAAAGTATGTACTTCGCCCTTTTTTGTTTTTGTTTTTTAAGAGTCTGGCTCTGTTGCTCAGGTTGGAGTGCAGTGGCACAATCATAGCTCATTGTAACCTCAAACTCCTGGACTCAAGTGGTCCTCCTGCCTCAGCCTCCTGAGTAGCTGGGACTACACATGACCATCACATCCAGCTAATTTTTAGTTTTTATAGAAATGGAGTCTCACTATGTTGCCCAGGCTGGTCTTGGGCTGCTGGCCTGAAGCGATTCCCCTGCTTTAGCCTCCCAAAGTGCTGGGATTACAGACATGAACCACTACGTCTGGCCTAGCTCACCTTAATCTAACCATTTCTACTTGTTTTTAATACACAAAATATGTAATTTTAAAACTTTTTCCCCCCTTTGAAACACTTATTATAACAATGTCAATATATAAAACATACAAAAGAAGAGAGACCAGCACAGTGAACCTCCATGACTCCATGAACCGGCTTCATGAATGAATAACTCATGACCTCTCTGATTCCCTCTGTACACCCCCCTCTCTGACCTTGTTCCCTAGCCCTGGATTATTTGAACCAAATCCTAGTTTATAATTTATTCTGCCAATATTTCAGTATCTATAACAGACAAGGGCATCCCTTTAAAAATCTAATTGCAATATCATCATTCTGTTCCCCAAATCAAAACTAAACCCTTAATATCAACAAATATTGAGTTTCTTTCACAATTTTCCAATTGCCCTACATTTTTTTTTTTCCTTTTTAATGTCAGATTACACCAGGGATACACAACAATTTTTTAAAAAGTCTGTTTGAGGCCGGGCGCGATGGCTCACGCCTGTAATCCCAGCACTCTGGGAGGCCAAGGCGGGCGGATTGCTCAAAGTCAGGAGTTCGAAACCAGCCTGAGCAAGAGCGAGACCCTGTCTCTAGTATAAATAGAAAGAAATTAATTGGCCAACTAATATATATAGAAAAACATTAGCCAGGCATGGTGGCGCATGCCTGTAGTCCCAGCTACTCGGGAGGCTGAGGCAGGAGTATTGCTTGAGCCCAGGAGTTTGAGGTTGCTGTGAGCTAGGCTGACGCCACGGCACTCACTCTAGTCTGGGCAACAAAGTGAGACTCTGTCTCAAAAAAAAAAAATGTTTTGGCCGGGTGCGGTGGCTCACACCTGTAATCCTAGCACTCTGGGAGACTGAGGCGGGAGGATCCCTCAAGGTCAGGAGTTCGAAACTAGCCTGAGCAAGAGCAAAACCCTGTCTCTATTAAAAATAGAAAGAAATGAATTGGCTAATTAAAAATATATACAAAAAATTAGTCCGGAATGGTGGCGCATGCCTGTAGTCCCAGCTACTCGGGAGGCTGAGGCAGGAGGATCGCTTGAGCCCAGGAGTTTGAGGTTGCTGTGAGCTAGGCTGATGCCATGGCACTCACTCTAGCCTGGACACTAAAGTGAGACTCTGTCTCAAAAAAAAAAAAGTCTGTTTGAATTAGCATCCAAACAAGGTCCAACCCACTGCAATTGATACATCTCTTAGTGTCTTTAATCAATAGAGTCCCACATCCACCTCTTGTATTTATTTCCACTTTGCTATTTATTTGTTGCAGGAACTGGGCCGTTTATAATGCAGTTTTCCATGGTGTGATGCTGCTGACTGCAGCCCTGTGGTATCCTTTATCACTGTGGTCCCCAACCCCTGGGTACCGGTCTGCAGCATGTTAAGGACCAGGCTGCAGAGCTCCACTGCCCCTCCCCTTGCACTGCCCCTCCCTCTGTGGAAAATGAAATTTAGGAACCAGGGGTTGGTGGGGGCTGCACAGCAGGGGTGTGGCCGGCGAGTGAGCAAAGCTTCATCTGCATTTATAGCCGATCCCCATCACTCACATCACTGCCTGAGTTTTCGTTTCCCTGTTCGTGGAAAAATTGTCTTCTATGAAACTGGTCCCTGGTGCCAAAAACGTTGGGGTCTGCTGCTTTATCATGTTCCTCTCCCGGTTTAACTGGTAGCTAGAGCTCAGCGTGTAGACTGAGGTTCCGTGCTTTGCGTTGAGTACTCGCAGGTGGTGGTATGGTAGGGTATGTGCATCTGTCGGGAAGTGCACGTATCGTGCTTTGTTTTTTGTGTGCTAGTGGCCATTGGTGATCATCGATTGGAAGAGCCATGACGTCATTAGGAGTTCCAAACAGGGATATTCTAATCCTATCATCCCTTTTACATTATTAACTAGAATGCTTCTCTAAGGAGGCTCTTACCCCTCACAAACTATTTGGCTACTTTGAGGAGTATTTCTTATGGGAAAGGTAAACATGTTTGCTTCTTTTCCTCTATTTACCAGTTTTCAAAATAGTGTGCTGGTTCCCTGTACTCCAAAAGTGACTATCACGGAGGTATTTTGTTATTCGAGAATCATCATGAACGTTTGAATTCGTTTGGTAAGTTTTAGCCATGCAGTTATCTTTATCCATCATCAAACTGCTGTATCTTTGGCCAGTAAGAACCTATTCTAAATGGCTCCTGAATACTTTTGATATTGCACCAATAGTCCTTGCTTTTGTGTGACAATATGTCCCAGGCCCATCCAGTACATTTCATGCACCAAACCTAGAATTGTTTAGGGAGCCCTAGTTCTTTATTAGTGGGATGCGGAGTTTAAAGACCATAATCTGGCACCACGGGTACTCACTGCTACTGAGCTGGTTACTTTGGAAATATGTATTTATTTTTAAAGATAAAATACATCATAAATTCATACTTCCACTTCATTTCAAACTCAGGATGATATGCTTTTTATTTGACCTTATTTTACCTCTGTATTTTCTTTCTTCCATCCTCCAAATCCAAGTTCTCTATGACACCAATATAATCCACCATGTGCTTTATCCCACTGGATATACACGAGAGTCTCAAAATAACAATATCAACACCATCACCACCAATATAATTACTAAAAACAGTGTCCTTACAGTATATCTCCCTAGCCAGATCCAATGATATTAATGTGTTTTAAGTCTCTTGGAATGGTTTCTCTCTGTGACATTATGCCACCAGTAGAATACAGTTGGCTCTCTGTACCCGAGGGTCTCACATCTGCGGATTCAACTAAGACAGTATAGGGACAGGACTCGGGCCTCACTTCTGACGGAGGGAGGCGGCACAGGCTGCAAGACCCAGCCTTACCAACTGTGGAAGAGCAAGAAAACAAATGACCTCCTGGCCGCTGGAATTCAGCCCATACCCATATAAGGAGGGGGCTAAATTGTCTCCTGAGCAATATTTTCCAAGACCACCCAAACACGATGCTGACACCCTCTGATAAGGAACCTGCCACACAAAAACCAGACCTACTCAGTCTAACTATCTCAAGCCAATAGGGACCCTATACTGACCTCACCCTGACTTTTCCCTCATTGTAATCTCAGTTTAATGTTGAAAATCAAGCCCAGGGGTGGGAGATTTGACATGTTGACAAGACATGCAATGCAAAGCATGCAGCATGTAATAGAACTACACAGGCACAGCAAAATATCCACCTCTGCTTGCTTATGGAAAACACTCTTTTCCCGCCTAAGCCTCTTTGTTTTATTTTTCTTTTGAGACAGAGTCTCACTCTGTTGCCTTTGCTAGAGTGAGTGCCGTGGCGTCAGCCTAACTCACAGCAACCTCAAACTCCTGGGCTCAAGTGATGCTTCTGCCTCAGCCTCTCGAGTAGCTGGGACTACAGGCACGTGCCACCATGCCTGGCTAATTTTTTTCTATATATTTTTAGTTGTCCAGATAATTTCTATTTTTTTTTTTAGTAGAGATGGGGTCTTGCTCTTGCTCAGGCTGGTCTTGAACTCCTGACCTCAAGCAATCCTCCTGTCTTGGCCTCCCAGAGTGCTAGGATTACAGGTGTGAACCACCAAGCCTGGTCCCACCTAAGCCTGTTTAAAACTCTCCCCAACTCCCCCTGGGAGTCAGCTTGAGGGTTTTTCCTCTGTGCTGCCTCCCTTGTGTTCCAACATAAGCCCCAACAAAGCCTTGCAAATAACTCTCGTTTGGCCTCTTGTTAATTTCTTTTACAAAGAAATTAAAGGCCTGCACCAGTAACACAACTAACCTCAGATTGAAATACAGTATTCGCAGGATGCAGAACCAACGGTTATGGAGGGCTCACTGTTCACAGTTGGGTTCATTGCTTTCATTTTTCTTTAGATATTTGTGGATAACTTTTTTAAACATTTAATCCTGCTTCATAATTATGCAAAACATTTACGTGGTTCCAAAGTCAAATCTACCGAAAAGGTATTCAAGAAATCTAGGTTCTATAACTACCCTTCTGCTCTATTCTGTTTCCCTACCTTGGTTGTTATCCTATTATTGCTTTTCTTTTTTAATTGTAGGCTAATATGTGGATATATTTGTATTACTTCCCTTTTCTTAAATGGTAGGATACTACACACTTTCCTTTGTCTGCTTTTTTTAACTTACCCACATATCCTAGAGATTAATCCATAGTAGTATATCGAGATTCCTCATTCTTTTTTACAGGTGCATAGAAATCCATTGTGTGGAGGTATATTTACTTTTCTTTTTAAAAATACATTTGGATCTTAACTGTACATAGAATTTTGTATCTTTCTTTTTGTTAAGCATTTCATTAAGTATTAAGCATTTCTCCTGTAAAAATGGGTTTTTAATGGCTATATGCTCTTCATATTCATATGTCTGCATAAGGAAGCACAAAATTCATTTTCAAATCCTCTGATATTTGTGTGCATGTTTGCCTTGGCCAGTGGACCTTGATGTCTCTTTTGTTAGATTACTAAGCTGGTTGCTATAGCCATGCCTATTTTTCTGGCACATTCTTTTTGAATATGCCAGAAAATGGGCATATTCTTCTTTCTGAAGAAAACATCTTTCTTAAGTTTCCTGAAAATCCAGAGAAAAAAGGAACAGAAGAAGTCTTTTTTCTGCCCCACAAAAGGCAAATCTACATTCAACCCTCCCCAGTGTTCTTCCCCCTCCTCTGTGATCTAAAAGCTCCTGGGAATAAATTCCCTACTTATCATAAAAAAGTTAAAGATTCTGGTCTTAAAAAATCAAGCTTAAGATTTATTAGTTGAGGCTTGAAACAGCTTATTTCTTAAGCATTTTATGTAAATTGTTGGATATTTTAGCAATCTTGAAGGCAGAAAGATAGCAAAAAGTCTGATAGTTTAAAAAAGGCAGTCCACGACTTTTAAAAGACAGTCTTTCAAACATATTTGCAGTTGAGACGTTACAATAAATTTATGGGTCATTAAAATTTACCCTAAATATAAAGTTAATTTTTAAATTTAAACATTAATTTTGAGTTACATTACAATGTTAACAAAATGAAATCTTACTTCGTGTGATAAAGTAAAAATAACAAGAAGTCTTCTTAATGAATAGAACACGCTTTAATCTCTCTAATTATAACACACACTCACCAGACCATTAATTAATTCTAATAACTGCAGCAGGTCCTTTATCTGTTCATATGTTTGCAGGGAAGAAACTTAATTTGAGAAGGATATTCACAGAGGTAAATAATTTAAAGATGTAATAGGCATAAGTAACTCCTATATTTTGGGAAACAGAATTTCGTTCTTACATTTTGGTTTAAAAGAAATACCTTAAGTTTTTGTTGGAGGCGTTTTACTTCCACTTGCAGAGTCTTGGTAGCTGTCTGAGCTCCTACAATCTTCCGATTTTCAATAGCCAACTGCCTAGTAAAGGCTCTACTGTTCAACCTCAGTTGTTTTTCCAAGCTCTGAAAATAGTATATATTTCAACTATTCTGTAACCAATTTGATATTATTAAAACTTCAATTACAATGGAACTATATACATTTATGAGAACTGCAAATTTTCAATACAATTTTAGTGAACCGCTTGTATAAGGACATGTATTAGAACTAAGCATAACCAAAGGAAAAGAAAGCCCTCAAATCCCAGATCTAGAGAATAAATATCATATGTTTGAGCCTAATATTTTTTTACATACTCTGGAATAATTTGATTTAAGAATTCTGAACAGATCCTGAAAACCAGTAATCAATGGCATACCGAAGCACTCTGTCCAAATGAATGATTCTGCCATCTCTGGGTAAGGGGCTCTTGAAAAACCTTTAAGCCTCCCTCTGCACAGGGCTGCTCAGCATCAGTGCAGATCATCACGGAGGGTGATTCCCAGACAACAGAAACTGCAGTTATGACAGGGCTCACATCACAATGTCTATCTGTACTGATGACTATAAGACCATGGATAACTGACTGAACTCAGTATCCATCTCCACACATATTCACCAGCTTTCCAGAATGAGAACTATTTTACTGGAGAACTGTTTGACCTGGACTTTGACAGAGGCTTACCAAAAGGGTATTTTTTTTTTTTTTTACATAAAGTAGGGTCCCCCCCCATTTTAACAATAATGCTTTCCCATTAAAGAAAAGTGGAAAATATAAAAAGCCAAAAGGATGAAATAATCACTGAAACACTACCCCTAAAATATTAATGTTAAAAAAATACCTACGTGTTTTGGCCCACAAAACATTTTTCCTCACCAAACGCCCTACAACCAAACAGAAATTTCCCATTCTTGGTAAGTGCTTCTCATAGCCAAGAAAATAGTTAATTAGTTCTTCAATTTGATTTTTTTCCCCCGACAGATATAAAGACATTAACTACTTAAATACTTTTATATAAAATATGTAGATGAGATAAAAATACATTTGCAAGACAGACATATGCTAAGTTAAATGTAATATTACCTAAAAGGCTAAATAATATACCTTTGGTATATACAAGAGTGAAAAATGAGGTTGCTCATTATTTTCTGTAGCTCACATATCAATTTTTTCATGAGAAAATTCTCTTTGAAAATAAAGGATTTGCCAATGGAATAACTGAGATAAAACGTGGATGAAATGAACCTCGTATTTACTTAATTTAAGCTCACAGAAAATACTTGCTTCTAACTAAGTATTAAAGAATTAAGCAGTAAATTAATTCCACTTATGTTTATGTCCATAGAGGTCCAGACTATCTAATGTAAAACAGGCAGGAGAATTCTCAATCTGTTATCTGTGCCTCCTCTCGAATCACCCCTTAGAATGTAATCTCCAGGCTTTTGACAACCATGTGCTGTTGGGGAATATTAATCCATTCATCTCTTCCATTATTTAATTCCCTTTCCTTGCCTACTCCCTGGAGGATTATCTGGGGAAAATTCCTATTTCTAAAATAACTAAAAATGTCTAAGTGGTGGTAAGGATTGGCCAAACCGATGAGGGAGAATACAAGAAAAGGGGCTGAATGGGTACCCTGTGTAGGTTTTTAGGGAAGTGGCCTTTTAATAGGCAGTTTATAGGAGAGGGGTGATTTCAAAGAGAGGTTTTGCACAACACAAGGCAACCTTTTCAGCACGTGGACAAAACTCCCCTGACACTGCCAGCTGTGCTGTCTTGGGGAATGGTCACGTCCAGATAATGAGCCTAGCTCATTATGAATGAAGTGAGCAAGAATGAAGTCTCGCTCACTACCGCAGGATGAGCATTTCCAGTTCTGAGCTGTTTGTTTTCCCTCAAACCTTTCCCTTTCTCCTGCCCTCCATCAGACACCAGTCACGTAGGCCGACTCGCCAAGCCCGCGGTGTAACGCTTTGTTACGGGGGCAAACAGGACTATGGTGTACTCTCTCTGTACTCATTTTGGAACCTTACAATGTCTAAGGCCTCTGCAATACAGACCTGTATTTTTTTGTCATTTGCCTCCATTTTTGTCGTAAGATTAGATAATCTTTGAGTGAGTTCTTCCCTTTCTGCAAGATTTTTGTCTTCAGAAAGTCTCTGTAGTGCCTGCAAGGCATCTTTAGTCTTCAGTAACTCGTTGTCAGTCTCTCTAAGTTTCCTAGATACAGTTCTTTCCTTTTCCTGGGATTTCCTAAGTAGTTGCCTTAAATTTTTTACTTCATTCTGATGGTTAACCATAATCTGAGGTAGATTATTCTTTGAATTCTCATATTTTCCTATAGCTTTCAAGTGCCTATGCTGAAGTTGTTTCAGAAATTGGTTTTCTATGATGATGGCTTCCGATTTACGATGTATTTCAGCTAATTGATTTCTTAGTTCTTTAATCTTGTGAAGCCTTGCTGAGAGTATTCGATGAGCTGTAGCATCTCTTCTTTGGGTAATCATATTGATTTGAGAATTAAAAACTGAGGCATTCGAGGTGTACTTTTTTCCAACTGAGATTTCCTTCTGGCCTGTGTAAGTAGACAATCCAATTTATTACTAGTAATGTATGTATATAGAGATATAGATATGCAAAAATGCATAATCTCCCCCCAGCAATGCACACACATAAATACACACACACACAGGTGAAACTGTAAGGGGAAAGAACTAACATTTAATGAATACTCATGTCTTAGGCTAGGTACTTTATAGATATCTTATTCAATACAATTCTTTAAGGTCAGTTGTAGTCTATTTTATAGCTGGAGATTTTAAGTAATTTGTCCAAGGTAACATAGCCAAAAAGTGACACAGAATGGATTGAAAACCAGGTCTTCTTTGACTCTAAAACCTGTACTTAGATTTCTATTATAAAAGCTATACTAAAAGCCATAATAGCTAACATTTACTAAGTGCTTGTCATATGTTGGGCATTGAACTAAATGCTTTATATAGATTATCTGATATAATCCTTCAACGATATGTTATGAGGTGGAGTACAACGTGAGAACCCAACGTGAAGATCTATTTGAAATGACCCTTAAAAAGCCATTAAACTGTTGAGAGAGAGAGAGAATATGTATGTACATACCATCTCTCAGTAAATCCAACAAAGCCATTTTTTTTCACTCTGTTACTTTGGCTGGACACTGAATGAAGTAATTGGTATGTGTTCAGGAGTCTATTTTAAACAAAAAGTATCTAAAAAATGCTACATTTAGCACCAAGCTTATATACTTGAATTTGAGTATGTTAGATGTATGTGTAACACCTCTGTACTATTATCCTATTTTAAAGATAAAGAAACTGGTGCTTGGGGATATCACTTGTCAATGCTAGTAAGTGATGAGACAGAACCCAAAGTCTATGAGCCTGTGCTAGTGCCTCATAGGTGTGTGCATTTGTATGATCTACCTGTATGTGTGCATCTGCCTATATAAACATATGTGTATGTGTGCATGTGTACATGTTAGTATATTGATATTCTGAGCGACAGAGATTAAACTAGATTCTAAAATCTAAAAAGCCTGATCCATATTCTGGAGAGAGAAGGGCACTTAGTGGCCAATGTCACTGGAGCCCTAACCTTAGGCTATTGGCCCAAGTTTGGGCACATCACCTGAGACAGTGCTTAATATGTTTGGTCTAGGTGGTAGGAAAGGCAATTATACTTATGATAGAAGCAATGAGCCAATAGAAATGAAGCATGTTTTTTGGGGATAAAGCATTTGAATGACAGACTATATATATTTTATAATAATCACAGTACCATCATCACATCAAAAACAGGTGGACTTTTTTGTTTTTTGAGACAGAGTCTCGCTCTGTTGCCTGGGCTAGAGTGCCACGGAGTCAGCCTAGCTCACAGCAACCTCAAACTCCTGGGCTCAAGCAATCCTTCTGCCTCAGCCTCCCAAGTAGCTGGGACTACAGGCACGTGCCACCATGCCTGGCAATTTTTTTCATTTATTTTTAGTTGTTCAGCTAATTTCTTTCTATTTTTTAGTAGAGACGGGGTCTTGCTCTTTCTCAGGCTGGTTTTGAAATCCTGAGCCAAAGCGATCCTCCCGCCTTGGCTTCCCAGAGTGCTAGGATTATAGGCGTGAGCCACCGTGCCCAGCCTGAGGTGGACTACCTTTGCAACTATGCCTTCAAGGGTATTTATTTTCCCACTGGGAACAACAATTTAGTAGGGTCTATGGCTAAGTATTTGAGCATTTTAGAATAGGCTTTTAAGCACATTAAAAATGGAAAGTGGAGCAGGCCAGCCCTGGGACACCCACTAGAAGGCCGGTGAAGAGGTGTCTGTGGTTGTGTTGAGGCCGGACACTTTAATAGCTTGGGTGCGAGCTAGGGAAGCCCTTGACCCAGGCAGTGTGGACCAGACTGGTTTAAAAGAAGGGCGACCCTGTCTGACATGTTCTATACCATGGCAAGCACACCTGGACTTGACTCCCGACTTGTAATGTCTTCCAGCCCTTGAGTGGTCTGGCCCTGGAGGAGAGAGGGATTGCACCGAGACTAGAAGGATGGGCGATGGGTTCCAAGGGCAGTGCAGGCTTACGTGCCCCTTCTCTGCCATACTCAAGTGATGCGAGAGGGTGTCCACGGACTAACCCCCATAGCCATGGGAGCTCTGGCCAAGGCCCCAGAAGTCAAGAAGTGTACAGAGGGCATGGATGCTTTGAACAGGGTGGGGCTGGCCTTTTACAGATCACATGGGCTTGGCTAAGAAGCATATGAGAGATGAAAATGAAGGACCAGAGGCCTTCCCTAAACACTCTTGTCTGTGTATGTATGCTTCCCATACACCCACACTCCCTCCATTCCCCAAGTGTGTCTGAGACTGAATTTCTTGTCTACCCTGGTGGGCGGGTGGGAGAAAATAAGCCAGGTTTGTATGCTTCAGAAAGGTAAATATACCACTTGCATTTGGGTGGCATACAACAAATTAATACTATATATGTCATGTATAACTTGTATAACTATAAAGGTTATAGAAAATTGAAATAGGGTTTAATCCTTAATGACGCTATATCTCATTATCCTAACCCACACATAATAAGAATAGTATGATTTATGTTTTCTATCCCATTTCATACAATAAGGCAGATTTAGCTAAATGACTAAACTACTCTTAGGATACCTGATTTTCAAACCACTGAGCTAAAACACTCACTCAAATTAACTCAGTTCACCAAAACCATATACATCTGAGCCCACGGTTAGCCAAAAGGGCGCACTCCACATTGCTTATAATGACAAGTGCTGTTTGAACAGTCAGTCCTAAAACGTCGCCGCGCTCACTACTCCCCCTGCAGGCTCACGTGCTCCCAGCCCGTCTTCCTTCCTAGGGCCTCTTTCCCCGCATCCACCCCTCCCAACCCCTTATTTCAAAAGCCCTTGTCCTTCCTATTAGACTCGTCGCTCATGCTGTTTCCACCTCCTCTCCTCCCTTGCCTCATCCCGGCTCCCTCTCCTGGCCATTGTCTCTTTGGTCTCACTGTCCCATTCGTTCCCGTGCTCCTCCACACCTCACTCCAGCGCTGCTTCTCCTGAGCCTCGTTCCCCATGTGCTTGTGCTGGCTCTGCCCTCTGCCAAGTTCTTCTCTCTCTCTCCTGGGTTTACCCTGTATTTCACCTTAAAACAGATGGATCCACTTCCTCCAAGGACTGGGGTAAAGAAGAGGTTCAAAGGAACCTTTCTGCTCTCCCTAGTTTCTGCTGTTAATCTGTTAGAGCAGGTGTCTCTTCAACACTGCCTTAGGTCTCCCACCTATACCTGGCCAAGAACAACAGGGCAAAAGGTGTCCCAAGCATTTAAATACAGTAAAATCACTTCTTTTGTCATATACCAATATTTTGAATGAGTAGCACACGTTTTGGTATCCGAGTCATGGCACCAAACATGCCGGGTTTTGGGGTCTGAAATGTTAGTTCTTGGTGTGCTCGTGGCTGAAGAATGACCAGACACGCCAAAGTAAGGCAAGCATGAAAAAGAGGTTTATTGAGGAGAGAAAGATAGGATTATAAAGCAAGAGAAAGATATACGTCTACAGAGCAAGATATATACACCACAGATGATGACCGGATCCAGTGTTGTAGCAAGAGGCCAAAAATAGAGGCCTTGGTTATGGTCTCGGTCTTGTTTTATAGTGTCTGGATTGGGACTTCCCTCGTGGCTCAGACATCACCACGGAACTACTTTTATTGGGAGTTATGTGACCTAAGTTTTACTGCGCATGCGGATCTCCCATGAGCCTCTCTGAAGGCCCATTTGTGGGGCAGGGTGAACTGTACCAGCACCCACATTTGTCCTTAGGAGACCCAGAATCCCTCGTTATCTACCTAACATATTGACAAAGAAAATATATCAAGGAAACAATTTTTCCTTTTTTTCCCCCTTGTCCAAAATCAAGTGGCCAGAAGAGAAACAATTTTCTAACTATTAGGGTATATAATTGAAAGAGTTCTGAAAGTACATTTTCTACAAAAGGAGGAAATAATCAATTTTTGAAAAGCAAATTGTAGAAATATTTGCTTGCTATTTACGATGATGTAAGTAAATCTCCAATGTTTAACCAAAGCAAAAATCCTATCAAACTGAAGTTCTCATTTCATCCTCATAATTTTTCTCTATGTTTTTCTGCCATAAAATTTGCTTTCATCAATTTTCTAAGATGGGACTTGAAAATAACCTCTGATGTACTATTCTTTAGTGAATTCTGAGTCTGTGTTCATGGTTCCTAATCCAGTGTTTCTATCCCTGAGGGTTAGAGATCTACTTTTAATATATCAGAAAGCTGAACAGAAACTGAACATTCACTTGAAAAGGGGTTTGCACTGGCTAAAATATTAAGCTTCTTTGCTTTGGGTTAGAATTATATTACCCTAGGGTGGAACAACTTACATTACTTTGGAAAACACTTGCAAAACATGAACTGTATGGGAACAAAAGAATAAAAGAAAAAAAATGAAGGAAACACTTTATGGTTCTGTGACAAAGCTTGATGTTGCAATTAGTGTTTTAAGTTCATCATACACTGGGCAAGGGTCCTCAGGGACATATAGAATTTGAGTTAAAGATGCATGCAAGATTAATTAAAAATAATTTCAGAATACACAAAAGAACACCCAGGTAAGAGCAAACCTTTCACTCTTTCAGATAATGGAATTTAGGATTCTAGTCTCCTCTGAAGGCTGCTCCCACTTTATGAACTGGTATCCTGCATATACAGCTCAAGAAATTTATTTGTAGAATAAATAAATGAGGAATCTATTTTAAAAGGCTAAATTATGAGGCACTTAGAATTCAAAATGCAATTTGTTTTTGTGGAAATAATTTTATAAATGCTAACTGCCTTCTCACACTGTCCCATAAAAGCTTAGAATCAACATAAAATGTAGTGTCCCTTATATAACCTCTTAGAGCCAAACTATTTCAGAATGTAGGGGTTTTTATTTTTTAGGTGGGTGCATATATGGTATTTTCCATATTTCTCCTAGTAGGGTCTGGGACAGCACCCTTTAATCAAACAATATTTCTGTAGTGAAATATATGACTTTATACTGGGTAAAATAAATATCAGTCTCATGTCAGTTTATATCAGTTTTTGCTGCCAAATCAATTTTGGTACCAAAGATATGAAAAATGTTAAGTTTTCAGAGATTTGTAAAGTTCAAATGTGAATTAGGGATTGTGTATTTGTAGGATCTAATCACAATGTTCTGTTGTGATAACTCTTCCAAATGCCACCAACGGTCTTATGATGAGAGAAGGAACTGGTCTTTTCACCTTCTGCCCTGGGCCTTGCCAGTGGTTGTGGGATTCCCAACCTCTTTAGCAAAGGGACTTTTCACTTTTTGAGGATCTGCTGAAAGCTATGGGCCCTTCTCCCTAGAAATGTTTATGGACACACACAGACACAAAAAATTTCATGGAGTTCACAGATGTGTCTTAGACGAAGAATTCCTGCCTGCAGCTAGGACAAAGGGGAAATGAAGACTCTAGATGTCCCAGAAGTGGCACAGAGGGTTCTGGACACCCCTGGTAATAGCAGGCTGGGGTGAAAGATGCCAGGTAAGCATAACAGTGATAGGTGGTCCCCACGAATAGTAGGCTCTGAATTATTTTCTACCTTTTGACTTGAGGGTGCTCTGATGGTCAAGTAGAAAAGAGTTCCAGCTATTTTGATATAAGAAGTACTATAAGCTCAAGATTGCCTAACATGAGAGGAAGTAATTATAGTTTGGGCAGGGGGGGCAAGGAGAAAGAAAATCAAAGATATCACAAGCTAATTCTAATTTGGACAGGAGTTGATGGAATTGGTACTTTTAAAATCCACAAGGAAATGACATTATTAACAGCCTTACGAACCCTCTCTGTTTCAAAAGATTGTTTTTGCCAATATGCCTCACCAGACTTGGAGACCATCCTCTTGGGGTGTTGAGACAGGTATTTACATTTCACTGGCGATTCAAACTTTGATTCTTCAGCTGAGATGAAAGGCAAGAAGTCAGTGGAATCCAAGTATTGTGGTACTCTGTTACAAGGCCACCTGTTAACTAAAAACGGAACTAACCTCACTAGTAGGCTCCAGCAGGGTAAGCTGTGCAAGGAGTAGGCTCTACATTTTAAGCCTCTCTGTTATTTTGTAATTATTTTCTCTATCTCCTAATTCCTTCTATAAAAGTTCACCTATAATATGTACAATGTGGAAAAATAATAAAATGAATATGTACCGCTTCAAATACTAGAGTATCAAAAAATAATGTCATTATAACCAGAAATTCAGTCTTGGTTGGGAAATTTTGCTTCTTACCTTCAGGTTGGGAGATTTTAGAAACATTATGCTTTTTCTTCTCCTCCTTCTTTTCTCTTACCACAGGCTGCTCTAAATAATTTCTATTAATGGCAGTTTCTGAATAATCCGAGAGAAAGTCTTCTGAATAATCATAGTGAGAACTTAAACTTCTGCAGGAGCACTGAGATCTGCTATAATCAACACTCTTATCAGAAGCATTACTCTTCCTTGAAAAATCACCTGTGCCTGGGCTTCTCTTGCATTCTGAAGACTTCCTGTTGTTTTCTAATGCCACACTGGGGAAATGTTCATCTATATTTGTTTTTGTTGTATCAGCCAAAGACATAGTAAACACCCTAATAAAAGAAAAGTCCCTTTTAATTTATAACTATTGATATTATAATGAACCTATGCTTTATTATATCTCTTTAACTATAAACAGATAATTAGGAATGTTAACAACACATTATCTTGAAGTATTTTCTGGAAGAATTTCCGTTTGGTTTTTATATATCAGTGGAAAAAAAGCCAAACTCTGCAAAAGAACTTGAAGAGGTTTATTCTGAGCTAAATTTGAGGACCATGGCCTGGAATCACACCCAGGAAGCCTTGAGCAAGTGGACTCAATGTGGTTGGGTTACAGTTTTATTTTATACATTTCAGGGAAACAGAGGTTACACGTAAAATCATAAATCAATATATGGAAGGTGTACATTGGTCTGGACTGAAAAGGTGGAACATCTCAAATGGGGTGGTTACAGGTTATAGATGGGTTATGGTGGTTATGGGTTTAAAGACTCTTTGATTTGTAATTGGTTAAAGAAATGAAGCTTTGTCTAAAGGCCTGGAATTTTTTAAGTTAAGGAAGTCTGTTAATCAGAAACAGGCCACTAGACATAGACCCAGACTCAACTGATTTGTTATGTAAATTGAGGACCTGTAGGTTTGTCTTGCATAGCCTAGGCCTGTCAATGAGTTACAAAGGATGTGTACAAGAAGGGAGTGGGGCAGATGAGGCGTGTCTGACCTCCCTTTTCATAGCCAACAACTCAGCTTTAGGGTATTTCTCATGTCCCCTTGGCTAAGAGGGGGTCCATTCAGTCAGCTGGGGGGACCTTAAGATCTTATTTTAGTTCAAATGTATAATTTCTACATAAAATATAAGACCCTCTGAGACCAAACTTTGGAGAAGTAATAGCCACAGGTAATTAAGATAAAGTTCATATCAGATAACAATGATAACAATTTATGGATTTGTAAATTACATTTTCATTTTAAAGGCTGGTTATTTGTTGGGATTTCTTTTTTGCCTTGATTAGAACTAAAGAAAATGACAGTACTGTATTTGGTAACTTTGGATGGTTGGTATGAAATGCAACATTTGTGAAACTCAGACATATTTATGGAGATGCACACTTTTGTAACAGGGGAATGGCCTGAAAAAGGGTAAAAATGTTTTCTCTCTAAAACCTCCCCCACTCCTTTTGGGAATTAAAAACCTGCATCCCTGCCCCAGGCCAGTGGTTGGAGAGGCAGGGGGATGTCCTTGTTCTTTGTACCACAGGAGATGGCTCAAGGGCATAGTCTGGGTGGAAGTCATGGAGGTCATGAGATTGTCTTAGCTGAAGATGGGATGAATCAAAACCATCAACTCTAGTTTAACAGCAATAGCCGGAAGCTGAAAACCTCCCCTTTAAAAGCTCTGTATTCCTGCTCAGAGGCAGGATGTTGGTACTTTAATATAGGAGTCTGCCAACCTCCTCATTTGCCAGCATATTAATAAACTTCTCTTTCCTTTTCCTCAAACCACTCGTCCTCCTTCTTCTCATGCAGCCTTGAGGACAAGTGCTGAGCTTTCAGGAACACTTTCATTTACTATTTTTGAGATTAAACATATAGAGTAAACTTTTTGTCTAATTATTATAGAATTAACTATTCAATGTGAAAAATCAAAATCTTATTTGGGAACTAAATAGTAAAGTAAGACAGACTTCAAAGAAATTTGTTTGAAAGTTAAAAAATGAAAATAACATTTGATGGTATGATCTTAATTTCTAATCAGGGGCATACGATACCACATAGTTGAAAGTCCTTGTCACTAAAAGCTATGACTGAAAAACTAATTTAATGAAGACCTACATGGAATTATACTTCTTCCATTTATTTATTTATTTATTTTAAGACCCCAGATGGAGATGGGGTGACTAAGTGAAATGAGCCCCTGGGGGAACCCACAGATGCTACTTCTTCCATTTAGAGTGGATTTGATTTAAATTAAGTATCATTTAAAGTAATTTAAACACAATAGAGTTTCATTTGTAGATCAGGAATGTTTCGGTTCAATGAATCATTCCCCAAAGCAATTCTCACAATTGCTTCAGGGTTCCATGTAGCTAAATAACTCTCCAGCTTTCTGTTCCTAGGATCTTAACATTCAGGGAAAAAAAATCATATTTTACTTCTATTTTATTTTAAAATTATTTCATGCCCCACTAGGTCTGCAATACTAGGTACAGCTTCTCGCCTTTATCTAACGACTGCATTCTGGGAGAGGCTGACAGCCCACAGGTAATACTCCCTAAGAATCCGAAAGTTTCATATGAAAGTTATCTCCCTGAAGAACGGTAAGTCCAGCTCCAAGGCAGCTCAAGACAAATAGCTCTGTGCTACTCTTTATCCTTGCTAATTAAGAAGGAATGGATTTCAATGGACACAAACTTTTGCTACTTTTGATAAGCCCTCTTATTTGTCTAAAGTGGGAATTCAAAATGGAAGGAACAGGAATTCAAATACAAGAAGGTATATGTATACCCTCAATAAAATTAACTTTAGTTAAAAAGCAGATGCTTCTGCATTCCTTTATAATATTACTGCATTAAGGTACAATAACACAAGAATAATCTCATTTTATATTAACAGCATACTGAAACAAATCCATTTCCTGGGGTCTTTAAAAGGATTGTTTTTTCATCAAATTCTCCATCCTCCTGTTTTATCAAGAAAGCAACAGAGAAATTAGCTGGCATCAGATCCTTCCCAACAGGAACCTAATATCACTTTCTCTAGTGAGAGGTTTTTTTTCCTAAATCAGTTTCTGCTTTTTGTTCCATCTGCTTAACTCTCTAGCCTTTTCATCTTCTGATGAAATATTTCAATGACTTCTCCTGCTAAAGCCCTATAAAAATATCCTCCTCCTTCCCCACCTTAGAACACTCCTTTCAAGAAGTCTTCTCACGCTGGAATTTTTGCATTAAGGCTTAATTCAAGAGTGTTTTCCTTGTTACATTTGCAAATTGCCCAACAGCTATTAATATAATAGTGGAGGGGAGTGTGATGGAATAGAAGGTGACAGACAATATGAAGTGCCTGGGTCTGTCACTTAAGTGCTCTTGTCCATCTGTAAAACGTGACTTAACACCACGATTCCACAGGGCTGAGAAAGAAAAACTTTTTATCTAAGGAATGCAAGCCCCCTTTAAATTATCAGGCCCTGAGAGGCACTGCAATGTGACAGCAGTCACCTCCCCCACTCACCCATTAGCAAAGTAATCATTTGAAGCCACTTGTTATGTGGGCCCTAGACTGACTGACACCACAAATAGCTATTATATAAATTAACCTAACAATCTCACATACTGGACACCAGAACTCATACCCTATGAGTTCTATAAGCAGCCAATTAATAATCAACGTTATTTCCGTAAACCAAAGAGAATTCCTGAAAAACAACTTTTGTAATGGCCTCCTCTCCTCATTTGGCCTTTCTTCTTTAAAAATTTGAGCCTCTTTTTTGTTCTCCAGAGCACTTCCCAAGGTACTTTGGAAGTATTTCCCTAGCTACAGTCCTCAAACTTGGTGCAACTAAACTCCCTACCTATATCATTAACATTTTGCCTCAGTTTCTTTCTTTAGGTCGACGGGGTCATTATAGGGGGAAATGAGATAGTGTTTGTGAAAATACCACCACATAGTAAGCATTCAGCATATACTAGTTTCTCCTCTTGGAAGAGTAATTCTGGGACTGTCAAGGGCACGGCTGGTGTCTTCGTGTGGGAGGCAACCAAGAGTCAGCCTACTTTCCCGGCTGCTATTTACCCACGACAACTGCTTTGAGTAATGTCGTTAGACTGAAAACTCCGGAAGGTAGAGACTGTGTCTTGTCCCTGTGTAACTTCTGGCCTGGCATACTGCCACCACACAATCAATACTTTCAAATGCTTGAAAAATTACCACCACACCATCTACTGTAGGGCAAGCATGAAGGCAGGAGCTTTACACACATGAGCTAACTTCATCGTGATGACAGTCCTGTGAAATAGGTGTCATTAACTCTATTTTGAAGATGAGGACTAAGGCTCAGAAAGGTTAAGTAACTTATCCAAAGTCACAAAGCCATTGAGTGGGAAAACTGAGTTTTGAACCCAGCTCTGTCTGTGCTGGAAGTTCTTTTCACTGCACCACACTGCTTGACCCAAAACAGACATTATTTGACCCAACCCATTTATCACTGCAACCTTAAAATGTTAAATCATGTCAAAACCTGTAATAAGCCTATGGGAATTACTTGCTATTCAGCTTTTCATTGTTCTATCTCTAGAGTTCAAAATCCTAGACTATACTGAAAATAATCACTTATCTCTTAATCTTTCAGGTTAATCAATATAACTCACTCTGAACTGGTCACAATAGGAACGGTAAGATGATGAAGGTAAGGAGCTGAGGGTAATAGTGTTCTCTTCCTAGATTAGAATATTGAAGTCTGAGGATATGATTGTATCCCATATACAATTTTTTTCCCAAAGATTCTCTCTGAATCACATGCTCCCAGAGGGCTAAAATGAACTTTGATTGCCCCATGTTTGATAAAATAGAGAACCAGCCACCCTAGTCTCTAAGTTTAATAAAAATTGATATAACAGGGAAAAAAACCAAAAATACTCAAATGGAAATCCTTTAGATTCTCATACAATAAACAAGATTGTATAAATAACCTCCCTCCTCAAACAATTCTACCAGATTAAAATGTACCCTAATGGAAGGCTTTATAGATTTAGCCATAAAAAAGGAGGTGGATTTGAAGCACTGTAGCTCTCCCTATATGGATTTGCAAGTCATAAGCCTCTGCTGATGGCTGAATTATCCTATTAAGTACTAACTCCTGTGGACCTCTATATTTTTCTTTATAGATAGGAGTCAGTAACTGTAGCTCCTTAAAAGTGCATGAAAAATCACAATTAATGTTCCAATAAGAAGATACTTTATTAGCAAAATTATCCACAATCTTTCCTGTCCAATAATTTACGTAACATTTTTAAATGATGTTTTAACACTTCCAATAGGCCAATTTATTTGGCTTACTGAGGGTATACATTTTACAAGAAAACTACTTCATAAGACTTTGGGATACAATTCTTTTAAAAAGCCCTTCTTTAGGCTGGGCACAGTGGCTCACGCCTGTAATCCTAGTATTCTGGGAGGCCGAGGTGGGAAGATTGCTCGAGGTCAGGAGTTCGAGACCAGCCTGAGCACGAGCGAGACCCCTGTCTCTATTAAAAATAGAAAATTAGCCAGACACCTAAAAATCTATATAGAAAAAATCAGCTGGGCATGGTGGCACATGCCTGTAGTCCCAGCTACTCGGGAGGCTGAGGCAGGAGGATTGCTTGAGCAATCAGGATGGGCCAAAATGTGGTCTTGCTTTAAATACCATTATTTTTTTTGGTGGGATGAGTGGGTAGAAAATTCCTTATTGCTACCAATTTTCTAGTGGATGTATTGTCAGCTTGCTTTCATCAAATTTCTAAAACACATCGTATGAAGCAGTTATCCTATTATTGATCACTATTATAAACTAATCTATCTGATAGAAATATTAGTTTGAAAAAAATCTTCAGCTTGATTGCTGTGTTCACTGATCTTCCTGAAAGGACAGCATTGACAATAAACTAACAGGAAAAAAAACAAACAGAAAAGAAAAAAAAAAAAGAGGAAGATCACAGCACACAACTGCCCCTTTGTTTGATTAACCAACTATGGCTTAACTTGTGGGCTTTAAGAATTTGTTTTTACAGCACTTGGAAAGAACTGAGCAGACAGGAAGAGCATGACCCTCCCCCAGTTCCCACCAGATCACATTGTGGGGGGGGGAATTGATAAGCCAGCCTAGCAGAAAGAGAAAACAAAATAAAACAAAACAACCCCCCCCAACACAGCCACTTCACAGCTGCCTTCTGTTATCAGCTTGCAGCAATAACCATTATTTTCCTCCTTTCCCTTTATCCCAATAAAAAGCCCAAACTCTCTGCCCTCAGAGCTGTCACTCTTCTCTTTCCTGTCATGCCCTTTCCTCCCTTAAAAAGTAAAATAAACTCTTTGCTTCAAACCTGTCCTAATCTTTGTGTCGAGAATTCTTTTTCTGCCTGTGCCATGAGTTCCCACCCTAACACTCCCACTGTCTTATAACTAAATAGGCACAAATATCTAATCAAAAACTACAATTTCAATCCATATACTAAAGACATTGAATTTTTAAGAACTTATTAAATTTAAAAGTTGTCATAAATGCTTTAGATAGCATATTTAGATACTATGTTCTTTTGAAACAGTATATTTAAAACTTGGTAAGGTCAATATATGACCTGAGTGGCCCGTGGATTTATCAGAACTTTAATTGATGCCAGTGTCACTAAAATCAGCTTTTAGGTAAACTTAATGTGCTTCCTTTTGCTACAATTGTTCTCAGTACTAATGGTATAGCCTTTGACAAGAGGAGGTCACAAGAAAAACTGGGACCAGCTGATTTCACCTTAGGCAGTTCAGTTATGATGATATCAACACTTATATGAATTTAGTAGGCGATTCACCAACATTTTTTCTTTTTTTTTTATTTCGGCATATTACAGGGGTACAAATGTTTAGGTTATATATATTGCCTTTTGCCCCACCCGAGTCAGAGCTTCAAGTGTGTCCATCCCCTAGACGGTGCACACTACACCCATTAGGTGTGAACATACCCATTTCTTCCTCCTCCCTCCCACCAGCCTGACATTCGATGAATGTTACTACTAAATGTGCACTTAAGTGTTGGTCAGTTAAGTCAGTTAATTACCAATTTGATGGTGAGTACACATGGTGCTTGTTTTTCCATTCTTGTGATACTTAGTAAAATGGGCTCCAGCTCTTTCCAGCATAATACAAAAGGTGCTAGATCACCATTGTTTTTTGTGGCTGATTTACCAACATTTTTAAATGATGTTTTAACACTTCCAATAGGCCAATTTATTTGGCTTACTGAGGGTATACATTTTACAAGAAAACTACTTCATAAGACTTTGGGATACAATTCTTTTAAAAAGCCCTTCTTTAGGCTGGGCACAGTGGCTCACGCCTGTAATCCTAGTATTCTGGGAGGCCGAGGTGGGAAGATTGCTCGAGGTCAGGAGTTCGAGACCAGCCTGAGCACGAGCGAGACCCCTGTCTCTATTAAAAATAGAAAATTAGCCAGACATCTAAAAATCTATACAGAAAAAATCAGCTGGGCATGGTGGCACATGCCTGTAGTCCCAGCTACTCGGGAGGCTGAGGCAGGAGGATTGCTTGAGCCCAGGAGTTTGAGGTTGCTGTGAGCTGGGCTGCCGCACGGCTCTCTAGCCTGAGTAACAGAGCAAGACTCTGTCTCAAAAAAAAAAAAAGCCCCTCTTTTATTGAGGTATAAATGAAATTTAGTAAACTACACATTTTTAAAGTGTACAGTTTCATAAGATTAGACATGTGTATAACCATGAAACTACCACCGCAATCAAGAAAGTGAACAAATCCATAATATCCCACATTTTCCCTGCATCCCTTTGCAATTCCTCTCTTCTATCCCTCCCTGCACCTCACTCCTGTCTCAGGCAACCACTGTTTTTTGGTCATTATAGATTACTTTGTATTTTCTAGAGTTGTATACAAATGGAAACATACAGCATGTCCTTTTACTTGGTTTGGCTTCTTTCACTCTGCAAATTTTTTTGAGATTCATTCCCATGTTACTATGTGTATCAACAGTTCCACTTGTTTTTTTAAATTGCCGAGTTTTTCCAGTTGCATGTATAAACCATAATTTATCTATTCACCTGTTCATAGACATTTCAGCTATTTCCAGTTTTTGGCTATTATAAATAAAATTGCTACAAACATTCACATATAAATTTTGTGTATGGACATATGATTTCTTTTCTCTAGTATAAATACCTAGGAGTGGAATGGCTGGCCGATATGACAGGTATTTAACTTTTTAAGAAACTGCCAACTGTGGCTGTACCATTTCACATTCCCATCATCAGTGTGCAAGGATTCCAGTTGCTCCACATTCCTGCTAGCACTTGATCGGGTTAGTCTTTTTAGCATCTCTGGTAGGTCTGCGTAGTGATATCCTATTGTGGCTTTAATTTGCATTTCCTGAACAACTAATCATGTTGAACATCTTTTCATGTGCTTCTTGCCAACCTTGTATTTTTGTTGGTAAATTATCTGTTCAAATCTTTTGCTCATTTTTTAAACATCGGGTTTGTTTTCTCATTGTTGAGTTTTCAGAGTTCTTCATGTATTCTGAAGTCCTTTATCAGATATATGCTTTATAAATATTTTTCCACATCTGTGACTTATATTTTCATTCTCTTAAAAGTATCTTTTGAAGAGCAGACTTTTTAATTGTGATGAGGTCCAATCATCAATTTGTTCTTTTAAGAATGATTCTTTTGGTGAATCTAATAAATTTTTGTATAACCTGAAGTCACAAAGATGTTCTCCTTGATTTCTTCTAGAAGTTTTATAGTTTTAAGTTTTACTTTGAGTCTATCATCCATTTCAAGTTACTTATTATAGATCAAAATTCATTTTTTGGTATATGGACATTGCTCCAGCATCATTTGTTGAGAAGACTATCCTTTTTTCACTGATTTGCCTGTGTAAAACTTCAGGTATCCAAATTGCACCTATTTCTGTGCTCTCTACACTTTTCCACCGATCTATTTCTCTGCATTTATACCAATACAACACTGTTTTGGTTACTGTAACTTTACACAATTAATCTTGAAATCAGGTAGTGTAAGCCCTCCAACTCTGTTCTTCCTTTTCAAAGTTGTTTTGGCTATTTTAGGTCCTTTGAATTCCATATAAGTTTTAGAATCAGTTTATCAATTCCCAAAAAAAGCCTAATGAGACTGAGATTGGGATTGTACTGAATCTATAGATAAATTTAGGGAGAACTGACACCTTGAGAAAATTGAGAATTCTAATTCATGAATAAGGTACACCTTGCATTTATGAGGTCTTTAATTTCTCTCAGCAATGTTTTACAGTTTTCAGTGTACAACTTTTTTGCAACTTCTGTCAGATTTACCTCTAAGTATTTCATATTTTTGATAGTAAACAGTATTGCTATTGTTAAGTGGAATTGTTTTTTAATTTCATTTCTGATTGTTGGCTACTAGTATATAGAAATATAATTGGTATTTGCATATTCATCTTGTATCGTGCAACCTTGCTAAACTCACTCATTAGCCCTGGTAGTGGTTTTGTAGATTCCATCAGACTTTCTATATAGATGATTATGTTATCTGTGAATAAAGACAGTTTACTCTCCTTTTCTAATATGGACGCTTTTATTTCTTCTTCTTGCCCGATTACACTGGCCAGAATCTCCAGGACAAAGTTAAATAGAAGTGGTGGTGAAAGTGGATGTCCTTGTTTTGTTTTGGATCTTAGGAGGAAGTAGTCAGTCTTTCATTATTAAGTATGATGTTAGCTATAGCTTTTTCACAGATGCCCTTTATTAGGCTGAGGAAGTTTCCTTGTATTCATTATTTATCTAGGGCAGTAAGGTAAAGCCTGGGGAAAAATGGGAAGAGAGGGGATATCAAGAGAGAGATGGAATGGATAAAAGGGAGAGGAAAGAGAGAAAGGAAATGAGGGAAGTCATTTGGGGTACTTGCTGAAAGCCTGGGGAATGTCCCCTAGAAAACCCTTTCTCTACCCAGATTGTGGCAGTGAAAATACCCATGGTACAGTAAAAGCAGGAGCTATATATTAGAACAGAAAAACAATGCTTTACATTCCCAAACCAATCCTGTTTTTGCATCTTTCGGTTAAGATCCACTTAGAGCTCCCTTGGACTCAGTCTGTACTATGTTTGAGTTTAGGAAAGGGTAGTCAGGTGCTATCTGGAAGACCAAAAAGGCTCCTAGCTGTTGTCGGGAGTGTTAGAAATTAAAATAAGGCATGTTAAAAATTTTAAACAGTTTATCTGAGCAAACATCAATTCATGAATTAGACAGCACCCAAGTGTAGTTTGTGGTTTGGGGCTATGCCAGAGTTGCTTGAAGAAAAGGCTTTTGTAAATTGAATAAGGAAGCAGAACAAAGAAAATAATTGGTTACAATTTTGTAGTTGCCTTATTTGGACTATCATGTGGAAAGCTACTAGTTATATAATTAGAGGTTAATGTTTTTTAATTATTTAAACTTAAGTTTCATTTCCCTCTAAGTTAGTCATTTATAAGATATGCATTTGAGTTAGGTTTCAGTTTGCTTATGTAGGAACTCAGGGCATTAGCCCTTTCAGTCTAATGGACTCCTATTTAATTATTTTAATAGGAGGCAGAAGGAACATTGTCATTGTCAGCCACTGGATGGTGAGGATCAGCTAATAGCAGACTAACTCAATTTCCTCCAACTCAGTGGGGAAACAATCAAGAATTTCCGTCTTCATACAGTCACTTTTCTCTCCCTAAAGTGTATTAGAACACTCCAATGCCCCCAGTGATAAAGAAAAGAATTACAACCTAAGTCACATTGGCTTTATCTTTCTGAGGCTGCCTCAGTGTGGTAGGAAGCTTCCAAGATGACTCCCAGTGATCCCCACTTCCTGGTACTCATGTCCTTATTTAATCCCCTGTCCCTGAGTGTGATTCAGATGTCACTTCCCACGTTGGGTAACTTAAAGACCCTGATTCCTGCCTTAATCACCCTCTCCATTTTTCTCACTTGCTCACACTGAGGGAGGCTGACTACTACACTGTAAACTGATTCATGGAGAGGCACATGGCAAGAAACTGATGTCTCCAGCCAACAGCTAGTGATGAACTGAGCCCCTCAGTCCAACAGCCTGTGAGGAACAGAATCCTACCAACAATCATTTGCATGAGCTTGGAAGTTTGGATCTTTCCCCTAGCTGAGTTCAGAGATAAACTACAGTCCCAAATGACACCTTGCTTGCAGCCTTATGAAGCCTTGACTGCACCCTGAATCACAGACCCAGCTGTGCCCTGTGACCCACAGGTAATAAATGTTTGTTGTTGTTTTTATAGCCAGTAAGTGTTTGAAAACAGAAGACTTAGAGAACAAAAAACGTCTGTGTGAATCTGCCACAGGAGGTTATAAAGTCAACAGTTATCTTGCAGAAAAATGGAAGAACCCAGACTTTATGTGAAACAAATAACCTAGTTCACTTAGGTTAATAGATGCTTTCAGAATGTTTATTTACTTAATTTTGAAAAAAAATCTCTATAATGACACACTATTTCTAAGCCATTAATTTTAATAAATTATGATCATATCAAAGTAGTTTTCTGGGGTGCTGGCCAGCCACTACATTGTTTTAAGATGTTGTTTTGGAGTAATTTGTTGTACAGGCATGGATGATAAACTAAGATATATATTATCAGGGCGAATAAGTATCCAAAAGAATTAAACTTTTATTATACCCACCGAAGAGATAGGTAGGACATTTTTAGAATTCTGGAATTTGCAGGACTCCAGAACTGTACTAAAATTTCTACCTATATGACCTGAATATGGGTCTGTTTGGGTTCACCTGTCACTGGGAGTTCCATTCTTTTTCATGAGATTGAGTCTGAGAGACATTACCAGCAATGTAAACAAAAGTAAAACCACCTTTGATTCTTGGCTATCACTACTGTCAGCAATAAATGTGCCCCAAATGCACATATCAAGGGCCCCTCCAGAGTATTCAGTCTATTAAATACCAGTTTTCTCACTCACCTGTTAAAAATTGATTGATGACTAGTATCAGGCCTATAACTTCACCTTTAAGTTGATTAAACTGTTTTAGAGTATCTCTCGATTAATATAAACAGGCTACACTTCACTATTGTTATCAATTAAAAAAATTATGCATGTTTCACATATATGGACTTCTAATTATGTGACGCATATTGAAAAATCTAGGCTTTAGGCCAACCATCTAATGTTCTTCTTAATTAATTAACTATTATGTTCAGTCAAAGAACATTTATTGTCTTCCAGGCACTGGGGTTATAAAGAAGGAAAACTTCTTTAAAGATCTTAAAATAAGCAAAGTTAGTAATTATATAATCAATGTCTACAATTAGTTAGCATACTAGTTTTTGCTATACCAAATTTTTGGTAGTATATAGTTCAGATTCATTTTGGCAGCATTTATACTTTGAAAAATCAGTGTTTACAGTATAATGGTGCCTATTTTATTACACTTGGATAATTTTATTATGTCTCCATAATTATGGAATTTATAGTTGTTTCTTTGCTGTTATGACTCAGGAATGCAGCCCACAACTATAAACACTGTTCTAATGGAAAAATCTGATCTGGCTGAAGGTGTTTTTTGGAATGCACCATGGTGAAAGGAATGGCTGTTTATAAGAGCAGTAAACTTTTATATTGTACTCATTTAATTACAGAATTAGAAAAAAGAATGTTCAAGATAAAGGCATATATCTGAATAATTTTGAATACTACACAGAAGTATCTTCATTCCTGCTTTTGTAATATGGTGGAAAAAAAAACATATGCTGAAATGTTTTAAAGTGAATTACTGCATACCTGTTGTTCTTTATCAACTTCCCTATGATGTCTGAAGATAAACTGTATGTTTGAGCAGAGCGTCCTTCACACTGTAGTATTTATGAAGTTTCCGGGGTAGTATTTTTTGACATGCTTTGGTCTCTTTTTAAAGAAAGAATATATTTTGAAAAAACCTAAAATGATATTACAAAAAAATGTTACAATCTCACAAAGAAACATTTATATAAGAAGAATAAAGGTTTTGAAGCAGTATTAATTGATTACATATTCATTTGTGTTATGGATTTCTGGTACTTCACATAGTAAGGCTTCTCTATCCAAGCAAATCAACTATTGGCAGTTGATAAGAAATTCTTGGTTGTAATCATCAGTTATGCTGAAATAAAATTTGAAGGAGCCAGACAGAGCAGTGTCTTTCAAAGTTTTTTTGCTTTGGCAGAACAAAAGGTCCTATGGTTCCCCTGCCTGTTCTTTCTTTCCAGTGCAAAGGAGAATGTAAATAATTAAAGTTTTTGGATATGTGTTACTTGCACGGTAACAACAAAAATAACAAAAAGAAGACCCTCTTGGATCTTATTTTAGAGGCACAGATATAGACTGACTTAGCATTATATACCGAAAGTTATTCTGGCTCAATAGTCTCATGAATGACCATATTCTATTATTACAACTAGGAAATCCTGATTATTTTTTCCCCTTTTTTTTAAGACAAGGCATTTGTCACCTAGGCTAGAGTGCAGTGGTGCAATCATAGCTCATTGAAGCCTTGAACTCCTGGGCTAAACATTTTTTTTTTTTTTTGGTAGAGATGGGGGTCTCACTTTGTTGCCCAGGCTGATCTTAAACTCCTGACCTCAAGTGATCCTTTGACCTTGGCCTCCCAAAGTGCTGGTATTACAGACATGAGCCACTATGCCTGGCTGAAAATCCTGATTCTTAACAGTAAATATTCTGTAGTAAAGTTACAGTTAATTCATATGGACAATTTAGTTCATATGGTCACAACTGTTTCCAACTCGAATTATTCTATAGGTAGGAAACTGTATTCTTAATCAATCATTCTTCATGGGAAACAATAGCTTAACATGCAAATTTTCCCTCTTTTCTTACCCATTCTCGACACTTCCTATTCCCTTCCCCACTTAATTTTTTCTCTTTAGCACATATCATTACCTAAAGTAATACATATTTTACTTAGCTTATTTGCTGCCTAACTTCCCCACTAAGTGTATGCTTCAATGGCATGCATTCTTAACTCTTTTGTCTACTGCTGTATCCCTAGTACCTAGGGATAAGAGTTCCCTAGGAATAAATGTTCAGTAAGTATTGATCAAATAATTTAATGTTCAGGATGCCTCTGTGCTCCCTTAATTCCTGTCTCCATATCCATTACTCCTGACAAAACTCACTATGACTAACCCAACTCAAAATGTCCTAAAATTTAAATGAATGCTTTTCTAGGAGTATGATAAATACCTTTCTCAAACTAAAAACTAGCCTTATGCTTAATAGTGAAACATTAATTTATACTGCTATAAGGATTAAGATAAGGATGTTCAGTAGCTCTGTTGTTAATTAATATTGTCCTGGAGGTCCTAGCTAACGAAATTAGATATGAGAAAGATGAGAGGTACAAATATTGGGAAAGAAGAGGCAAATTTTATGTGCAGATAACATGACTGTATACTTAGAAAACTCTATAAAATATTATAAAGAGAATTTAATAAAAGTATAGGTTACTAAATAGATATAAAAATAATCTTTTCTATATGCAAAATAACTTAGAAAATAGATGAAAACATCCCACTTGCTTTATCAGTCCCCCAATGTAAAACATCTGATATAGGTTTCATATGAATAATATGAAGAAAACTTTAAAATTACTGAAATAAAAGATTGATATGAGTGGAAAAACATACTTTGCTCTTCAATATCATAAGAACATAGATTATAAAGATGTAAATTTTTTCTAATTTAATTTATGTAATGAAAGTATTCCCAATAAAATGCCAAGAGTAATTTTTTTGAAATTTGAAAAAATGATACCAAATTCATCTAGAGAAATAAACATGAAAGGATACAAAGGAATTTGAAAAAGAATAATGAAAAGGGACTATCTCTGTCAGATATTGAGATATATGAAGTTATTAAAATAGCTTAATACTAATGCTAATAGATCAATATATTGAAATAAAGAGTTCAGAAACAAAACCAAATACATATGGAAACTTAGTATAAGATAAAGGTGAAGACAGTAGACTATTCAATAAATGATAAGAGGACAACAGGCTAGAATATATCCAGAAATCAAAACAAAAGTGGATTCTTACTGCATTTTTTCCACTAAAATAATTATTAGATGGATTAAAAATGTAAATACTAAGAAAAAAATCTTAAATGTGGAGTGTAGAAAGACATAAAGCCTAGAACCATAAAGGAAATAATTTATAAAAATTTAAAACTTTTGCATAATAAAAAAAATCATAAAGTTCAAAGACATATTACAAACTGGGAAGACTATTTTTTTTTTCTTTTTGAGACAGAGTCTCACTTGGTTGCCCAGGCTAGAGTGAGTGCTGTGGCATCAGCCTAGCTCACAGCAACCTCAAACTCCTGGGCTCAAGCAATCCTGCTGCCTCAGCCTCCCAAGTAGCTGGGACTACAGGCATGCGCCACCATGCCCGGCTAATTTTTTCTATATATATTAGTTGGTCAATTAATTTCTTTCTATTTATAGTGGAGACAGGTCTCGCTCTTCCTCAGAGCTGGTTTCGAACTCCTGACCTTGAGCAATCTGCCCGCCTTGGCCTCCCAGAATGCTAGGATTACAGGTGTGAGCCATTGCATCTAGCCTGGGAAAACTATTTTTAATGCATAAAACAAAGAATTTCCATAGTTTACAAAGAACTCTTAAAACAACCCATTTGTAAAATGAGTAAAGATATGGATACATTACAGAACAGGCACATTACAGGAACACAGATGACCAAGAAATACAAAAGATATTCAGGCTTATGCATAATGAAATGCAAATTAAAACAATTAGATTTTATTTTTCATCTACCAGAACAGCAAAATTAAAAAAATCATATGAAACATACTATTGTTATTGAAACCATGACTAATAATACTGATAATGGTTTAAAAAAATAAAAGAATGAAGCATATCTCATTGTGTAGATGTGTATACATAAATACTGCTAAGACGTGTTCATTTTCCAGTCAATGTCTACATGTTGCTCATGTAGACATTTTCCATAATGAAAAGACTTAAATCCTGTTTTTTTCTTTACAAAATTTTCATTTTTTTTTTTTTTTTTTTTTTTTGAGACAGAGTCTCACTTTATTGCCCAGGCTAGAGTGAGTGCCGTGGCGTCAGCCTAGCTCACAGCAACCTCAAACTCCTGGGCTCAAGCAATCCTGCTGCCTCAGCCTCCCAAGTAGCTGGGACTACAGGCATGCGCCACCATGCCCGGCTAATTTTTTCTATATATATTAGTTGGCCAATTAATTTCTTTCTATTTTTATAGTAGAGATGGGGTCTCGCTCTTGCTCAGGCTGGTCTCGAACTCCTGATCTCAAACGATCCGCTCACCTCGGCCTCCCAGAGAGCTAGGATTACAGACTTGAGCCACCGCGCCCGGCCAAAAAATTTTCATTCTTTTTAATTTTTTTCCATTCTTTTCTGTCTCTAAAGGGAGTTGATACAGTTGTGAAATCCTGTTTTTAAGATTTGAGGCTTTTGGTACTGTGGTAGACTGAATAATGGTCCCCCCTAAGGATGTCCATGTCCTTATCTGCAGAACCTGTGAGTGTTACTATATATAGCAAAAGGGGCTTCGCAGATGGGATCAGTTTCAGGATCTCGAGTTTGGACAGATTACTCTAAATGATCCAGATTATCCATGATGGCCTAATGTAATCACATGGGCCTGCGCGAGTCACAGGAGGAGTCACAGTTACAAGGCCATGTGATGATGGAAGCAGAGAGCAGCACAGTCAGAGGGAGAAGATGCTGCACTGCTGGCTGTGAAGGTGGAAGAAGGGATCACAGGCCAAAGAATGTAGGCTTTTCTAGAAATTAGAAAAGGTACAGGAGTAGATTCTCCCTTGGAGCCTCCAGAAAGAACCAGCCCTGCTGACATCTTGATTTTAGCCCCATAAGACTCATTTCAGATTTCTGACCTCCAGAGCTGTTAAGAGAATAACAATGTTTTATTTATCCTCTATTTGTTTTATTTATTCACAAGCTACTGAGTTTGTGGTAATTTGTTAAAGCAACAAGAGATAACAAATACAGGAACCTTAAAAAACATCGTGAATTAAAATGAGACAAAAAAAGCAGGCTATTAAATGTAAATGAAATGCACCATTATAAATTTCAAGAAGTCAAAGATGGTGAGTTCAAATGCTTTGGGGGAAGTATCCTAACTCTAGAAACCAGCTTGCTTTACCTCACCTGTACTACATCTAGGAAAAACATGACGAACCCTGAGAGCTGGTAGGATTGTTTGCTTTGGAAAACCGGCTGGAGAAGACAACACTTTCTCAGAAACACTCAATACAGAATTGTTTTTTAAAAAGCAAGAGTGCTGGCTCTCCTGCAAGGGCAATGAGGGAAGCATGCCTCCAGGCTGCAAAGCAGGGTGGAGAAAGGAAGACTTAGTAAGGGGAAGGGGTGATGAAGAGGTGCCAGGTAGCCGGCAAGGTTGTAAAATTAGTTACACAGAGCCAATAAGTTCATTGAGGAAATAGGGTGAATATATTTAGAATCATGGGAGCCAAGTTTCTTTCTGTCTGAAAGAATTTTACTTACATAGAAAGGAGGGAAGGCTGGAAAGAACTAGGTGTTGGATTAGAATTATTAACAGAAACACTGGGCTAAAAACATATATATGCAAACACACAAGGACATATATAGCGATTTATGTGCCTATGTATCTATAAAGTGTATGTATATATATGCATATGTAAGATGTTTGTGTATATATTAATATACACATGTGTGTGTCTTTCCCTAACTCTGCTCTCTGAGAGGGCCTAGAGGCCATGACACCCCAGTAACAATGAACACACTATGCAGCATTCTCCACTAAGTAACATTCTCCACCACTAGGAATCAGGGCTCCTTGGAGAAATGGATGATTCCAGGCCTGGGATAGGCAAAGATAAAATAAGGCCAGTATGTGTCAAAAGGACACAGGAACCAGCTTTAAGAGCTGTCATTGGTCAAATCTAAAGTAATTTGAACATCAAAATAAATACGGAGGATATAGGATTATAACCTATTGAATAAAATAGGAATCTTATGAGTACATTCTGATATAAATGCATAAAAATAAATATTATAAATGAGAAAGGAAGAGAAAGCTCTTTTTTTTTCCTTTTTTTAATTTTTTTTTTTATCTTAGTGGGAGCACTGAGGCCAGAGCCCATCCCTGGCCCCAGCCCAGGTCCCCGAGAAAGCTCTTTTTTATGATGGAATAACTAATGTACAAGGAATGGTGGAAACAGATGACACTAACAATTCCCACGGAGGTAGCTGAAACAGGCAGGAGTTGTCAATGGATGCTGAAGGCTGGCTAGTGAATGTAAGCTGATAAGAAACAGGATTTGCTTTAATATCAGAATGTCTCTTCCCAAAACACTAATCAAATGCAAAGGGAAAACAGGTGACTTCATTGAGAAACCTGGCAGACACCAGACTGAACAGGGATCAAGGTTCACGTCACCAGTGGAGGGACAGGTGGACCTCATGTGTGTCCATGGGCACGGAGGTCACAGCATCATTTTTGTGATCTTCCCACCAGGAGCACAGCCAGAGTCTGGGCAAAAAAAAACATTAGCTGGATCCAAAATTCACCGTCTTCCTACAGAATGAAAGGCCTGAACTGTTTAACACATTCTTTGACACAAAGTTAACAGAATGGTAGTTAAACGTATAGAAAAGCTCTTCCTGAAGCTTATAAATATGGTATTACATAGGCAAGATGATCAACATCTTAGGGCTTCTGAAAACACTATTTCAAACATTTTATCTATTTTTAAGATTATGTATCCCAATTTATTTGCTTCAGAAATTCGGTGACTCTGAATATTGACAAAGAGAAGTTAAATATTAACACTGCTTAAGAAGAGAAGTAGTATGCTATAGAAAAAAAAAAAAAAACGGGCAATGAGGCAAGATATGACTTATATATCCAGCTCTGCCAATACAACTAGCCGTTTGGTCTCAATTGACTAAGGTTAAGAAATTAGCTGATTTCTCAATGACTTCTAAGGTCCAGTCCAGCACTAAAATCCATAAGCAAAATCTAACCTACATATAAGAGAAATTTCTAGCTTTATTTAATAGCATAAAAATGTGCCATGTTCAAAATCTAGACAGTTATAGACTAGCTATATAGGTTTTGGTAATTTAACAATTTTATATTTATTTTTGACAAAAAGTCTGAATTCATTACCAGATGGACACCCCAGTTGTCTTCAAGGCAAGAACCTGTGCCTCTCTACTTCCACCAAGCGTTGACAAATGTGATGTATTGTACTGCATAAAGGAAAATTTAATATGGGCTCTAGGAAGGGCTACAAATCATTATACAAGTGCCAATTTTTAGCTCCCCATCGCCACATTTCCTTTAAATTTTCAGTGTTTATTATTTTTTACTATATTTTCATTCTATTTTAGTAATATTATACTAAAACACCTGACTTTTAATATCTCTTACACATTAGAATGTTCCTTTCATTCATTCAGCCAACACATATTTGAGTGCGTACTATGTGCCAGAAACTGTAACTGTGTGAGGTGTGGGGATATAACGAGGTTCAGCTAAAGAGATATAAAGTTGGGCATTAAGAGCAGACAGCTGGCACTTGAAGCTGTGGGCATGGATCTGTGCCTAGTATTAGGTCATGGGGGGGACTGGGGAGAACAGACACTGAGCTTTGAGGATCCCGATATTAAGGCACCTGAGAGGAGGGTGAGCAAGAATGGCAGCAGGAAAAGCACAAGAGTGTGAGCGGTGAGGAGTGTGGTCCCAGAAGCCTAGAAGATAGTGTTTTAAGAGACATGGCGGCAGTAGTGTCAAATGTTGCTGAGACTGAGCAATATGAGGCCTGGAAATGTCTGATTAGTGGGTTTTTGGTTTTAACAGAGATGAGGAGGGAAGCCAGACTAGTTGAGGATGAGAGACAAGGAATAGTTGCACTGAATAGGGCAATTCTTCAAAGTTTGCCTGTCAAAAGGGGTAAGGGAATGGACAATAACTGAAGGGAAATGTGGGGTCAAGGGAGACTTTTCTCTTTAGTTTCTTTTGTGATGGGAGATTCGAACATGTTTAAAAGCCATGGCAATGTGCTGAGATGGAATAGGTGATTATATGAAGGCATGGATGACTGCTAGTGTGGGGTTTTGATGAATGGAAAGGGATGGGATCGAAAGCATGGGGAGGGAGTAGCCTTGGAGAAGAGGAAGGAAGCTAAGATGGGTACAGGCGTAGGGAAGGCTTGCAGCCTTTGTAGCTGGAGATTGAGGGACTGCCATGCAATAGCTCTAAGTTTCTCTATGAAGTGACAGCACAAGGTGGGGAGGACAGGAGATCAAATTTGAGCAAAGTGGAGGTTTATGATCTGCAGTCTCCTATAGACCCTCAGCCAACTGCAGCAATCCTACTGTGCTACTTTGGTCAACTAGGGTTTTACCTGATGAAAAAAGAGAAAAAATAAGGGCTGGGGGTTTAAGAGATTGCTAAAAGGTACAAATGTGTTAGGGCCCAGTGCACACTGACTCCTGGATTGCTTGGTGACTGACTGGGGTGTCAGCACCCAGGCACTTACTATCAAAATGATCAGCACAGGGATGATCATTTGTCTCCATCTCAATTTGCCTCTTTTGGTGCTTCATTCAAAAATAAAAAAAAAAAGAGTAGGGAACAGAGCTTCAATTCCTACATGATTCCTTTTTCTTCACTGGGGAGAAGGTTCTGGATTCCTTTGTTCTCCAGTACAGCCAATTTTAAAGTTCTTGCTATAGTTCTATTCTAGGGGGTACTGTCATATTTATACCTAAGAAAGCTAAGGGGCATCCTTCAATTTTTAGCTTGTTAACAGCATGGTGCTTATGTAGCCTGTTTACCTGTTTTAAAAGTTACAATCTTCAATACTAAAAATATTGTATTTTTATCTATGGAGATCATAAAATTCATATAATCTTTTTTTAGTTTTTATTTTTTAAAAAAAATATGAAATATTTTATAAATTTGCATGTCATCCTTGCACAGGGGCCATGCTAATCTTCTCTGCCATACCAATTTTAGTATAGGTGTTGCCGAAGAGAGCACAAAATTCATATAATCCCTTTTAAAAATGTATACACATTAAATAATAGAGAAAGGAAAAACAAAATAAGACTGTCTATGCTCGAGTGGGGGAAGGGCATAAGCAAGAAAACCAATTAGGAGGCATCTGAAATAATCCAGGCACCAGATGATGGTGGCTTGGATCAGGGTGGCGACAGTGGGGTTTGATACAAATGGCAGAATTGTAAATCTATTATTCTAGGTACACTTTTAAGGAAGTGCTGACAGACTGAATGCGAGGAATGAGCAAAACAGGAGTCAAGTAGCATCAAGGATTGGGCAACTGAAAGAACGGAGTTTCCAGTGGGGTTAAGGGTGTGGAAGGTGCAGGGTTGGGGGATTCTCACGAGCTCAGTCTAGGCCACGCTGCATTTGAGATGCCTTAGACTTCTAAGCAGAGACGCAGTCAGCAGTTGAGTACATACACGGGTCTGGCGTCCGAAGAAGGGGCCAGGGCTGGACATACACATTTGGGGCTCACTGGCATTCAGACAGGCTTTGAGTCCACGAGACTGGATGAATACATCTGAGTGTAGACAGAAAAAAGGCTCGAGGTCACGTTCAGCCGTGAAAAATCGGTCTGAAAAACAGTTAACTGTTGGCATAGTAAGTCTGGCGACGAAAGGTTAAAGCACTAAGGGGAAACTGTGGACCAAGAGCCCCAAGGGTGGGCGAGGTACCTGTAGGTGGGAGACGAATACAGAGAAGACCTTTCTGTATTTGGCCGGGGATAGGGAAATGCCGGCGCTAAGGTTGAAAAGGAAACGCCGCCGAGCCAAAGCACAACAGCAAATAACAGGAAGATCCAAATTTGAAGGCATGAGGTTCAGATATAAAAGGGAAATATTAACGGGAGCGTCCAGGCAGAGGAGACAGCGGCGGCCCGAGGGCCTGCGCTCCCCGCACGGCACGGCGGGGCGCGCTCGGCCACCTCAGGGCCGCCCCGGCCGCCGGGTTCCCGGCCCCGACTTGGGGCCGCGTGAGTCGCCGGGGCGCAGGGCCACACTTCCCGGGCAGGGCAGGCTGCTCCGCGCCAGGCCGCGCCGCGCAGGGGGAACCGCCGGAGGACCCGGCTACGTTACCCGCCGAGTGAGCAGCGCGGGGGCGGGGGGGGGGCAGCGGCGAGGACCGAGTGACCGAGCGACACCGGAAGCCCAGAAAGAGTGTGCCGGGCGCCTCTGGCCCGGGCTGGACGGGGTGACAGTCTGCGGGGCTCGACTGACGACGCGGCCGGGCTGTTACCTGCTCCGCGCGGCTCCCGCGGCTGCGCCGACCCAGCGGGCACGCGGGCGCGGGCGCGGGCGCGTCGCCCAGGAAACACAGACGCAGGGCCCTCTGGGACGGAGCGGCCGGCGGGGCGGGGCGGGGCGCGCGCGTGCGCACTCGGGGCCGCGCGCATGCGCACTCGGGGCCGCGCGCGCCGGGGCCGGGAGTTGCGTCTCCTCTCCGCGCGGGGAAGTTGAGTTCCTGCCCTAGGCCGTCTGCAGCCGGGCCTCCCGCCGCCGTCCTCGGCACCCGGGACCCTGCCTTCGCTCCTGGCCGCACAGGGAGCGAACGAGCGAGCCGTGAGCCTGGGCCCGGCCCCCTGCTCGGACCCCGCAGACCTTGCGTGGCTTCAGTTGTGCCCGCCCGCCCGTAGGCTGCGGGCAGGTGTAGACCCCCGGGACGAGGGTGGGCTGAGAGCAGAGTGTCCCCGTTAACCTCTTTTTCACAAAGACGGTCTTTGTCGAAACAGTGCGATCGCAAAACAATGCATGTCTGGTGTAGAGAATTGAGAAATAATGTACAGGCAGGTACAAAGAAAAAAAAAAGTTAAAAGCACCTAGGGAATGGCATTGCCGGTGCTTTTTAAGGGCTGCATAGGAACGTGGCATAATTTACGAGCATTTTAATTGTTTCTTTCTTTTTTGGTGGCGTTGTGCCAATGCCATGATGAATATCCCTGTAGATGGATCTTTGAGGACATCCCTGACTCTCTCTCCTTAGGGTGATTTCCTGCAGATGAAGTTGCAGGGTCAAAGCATATGCCCACTTTGAGGGTTTCCGAAGGTAGATGGAAATTGCCTTCCAGGCAAATGTTTGCAGTTTTTGACCCGAATTGGAAATTCTCTTTTTCTTTAAATGTTTTTTTTTTTTTTTTTGTGGCCTATTTTATTGTCAAAAAATTGACATCTTTAATTGTATTCACTTCTTTGTAAGAGGGATAGACATACGTTCTTCTCTTTAGTGGCATTTGTCCTTATTTTGTGGTTTGCCTTTTCTCACCTTTAGCCCCTTTTTAAACTTGGTGTTCATCTTTGTATTAATAAAAACTGATTTGTGAGAACTTATGATGTATGAAAACCTGGTTCGTGATATATGTTGCAAATAGTTCCTCTGTCAATTACCTTTGAATTTGTTTACAGTGTATTTTGGTATTTATGTATAGTAAGATTTAGCACATTTTCCCTTTATAGGTTCTACATTTAGTTTTTATGTAAAAGGAACAGTGTACATTCTTAAAACAGATTCTGTTTAATTCTCCTTTCATAGGGCTGGGTTGGGACAAGCTTTCTGTCCACCATCCTTTCCTCCATCTGCTGTTAGAGTGCCCACCCTCGATTTTGGTGGGCCATGCATTTATAGAACCTTAGGTGAGGTGTTATTCATACAAGATAGATGCTGGTTGTTTTTGGTGGTGATGGTAGGCTGGGCAGCATCTCCAGTGGGGCAGACATTAGACAAGTGTCACCCTAGACCTGACATTCCTGGCAAGATGAGCTGATCTTGGTGGCTGGTGGTCCTCCCATGACAGTAACAATAGTGACAGTTTGTTGTTAAGGGAAATCCTAGCCCTGGTGATTAGGACTGAAGGACTGAAAAGTGGAGGTTCCTCAGTACTTTTTTGCATCGTAATGGTCTCCTCTTCTTCGACCAGCTTTTCCCAGTGTCTGCAGGCATGATAAATATGAATATGTTTCAAAATGAATGGTCTTTGCTTCTACTTTTGAAGGGAAAAGTATCTGTGCATATACGAAAGAGGAAGAGGCCCATGAGGTACACAGCTAAAGCAATGGCCTTTTTATTATGGCGGTCATCATCATGCTGTGCAGTAAACATATACCTTTATTTCTCAGTATTAGTTTCCTAGGGATGCTGCAACAAATTACGGCAAACTTGGTGGCTTAGAGCAGTAGAACTTTATAGTCTCATACTACTGGAGGTCAGAAGTATGAAATCAAGGTGTCTGCAAGTCTGTGCTCCCTCCGAAAGCCCTCAGGGAGAATTCTTTGACTCTTCCAGCTTCTGGTGTTTCTTGGCTTGTGGAAGCACCACTCCCATCTCTACCTCCATCTTCACATGGTATACTTGTCTGTGTCTCTGTGTGTCTTCTCTTTAAGGATACCAGTCATTGGATTTAGGGGTCACCCTAAATCCAGGATGATTTTATCACAAGATTGCCAACTAATGACATCTGCAAAAACCGTATTTCCAAATAAGGTCACATGCTGAGGTTTTGGATGAAGTTGAATTTTGGGGAACATTATTCAACCCACTATAGTTATTATGGTAATCACTCCCATCATTCTGTGTAATAAACCTATGCCTTTATTTGTCATTTTAGTTTACCCACAAAGTTATATAAATCAGAACATAACATCTGGTGTCATTTATTATAGGATCATCTGGAGAACTCTGTGAAGTTTGTAGCCAATACCTCATACTTTTATAACCAAAATTAGCCAAATCAAAAAGTGTTATTATTTGACTTACACAGCAAGTACTAGAGATGTTAAATGATCGGCTGCCTGCGTCTTTGCTAGATTACACAGCTTCTTTCTGAAGTGGATTTTGTAAGTCAGAGAATTATTGAGCTTTATTTTAAGACTTGTTTGGAATGTTTGGTATTTCTACTAATTATCTTGAAGCTCATTTGTGTCACTGTAATAAAGTAAAAGGAATCTTTCAGCGACAGTATTCAAATTTCTAATTTGTACATTTCTATGGTCATTTTTTAAAAGGATAAACTTGGCCTGGCATGGTGGCTCAGGCCTGTAATCCTAGCACTCTGGGAGGCAGAGGTGGGAGGATCCCTTCAGCTTGGGAGTTTGAGACCACCCTGAACAAAAGTGAGATCCCATCTCTACAAAATAAAATAAAAGGATAAACTTAAAAAAAATCAATTCATAGTGAAAAAAGGGAGCACTAGGAATTTGAGGGTAGCATTTTAGGAGCTTCTTTTATGTGATGTGGGGGGAAATGGGTCAGGCTCACGTCTTGAATACACCATTTCCTGTTCCCATCATCTCCAGTTCTATGTCCTCATCGTGAGTAGGGATAATATGCAATCCAATTTTAGGGTGGTTGTACAGATCAAGGAATGGTTTATGCAATCACCTGGAGCAGATCTGGCACATGGACAACACCTAAAAATTGTTAGCTGTTATTCAGTAGGAAATTTGTTTCTTCCAGGGTTTGTAGATAGAGCGGGTGTCATTACTGAAGAAAGTTTTCAGCCTATCTGATCATGGGATGTATATTCTCTAGCGTACAGGAGAATCCGGCTATAGTTTATGTTACTAACTTACAAAGCCATTAGGAAATTTGCCTGGCTTATTACTTTTTCAATAATATTTGGAGAAAAATAGCATGCTCACACGGCAGACTTTAAGGTATGAAATATATTATTTTTTGTATAAAAAATACAGGCTGGGCGTGGTGGCTCATGACTGTAATCCTAGCACTCTGGGAGGTCGAGGTGGCCAGATTGCTCAAGGTAGGAGTTTGAGCCTGAGCAAGAGCAAGACCCAGTCTCTACTGAAAATAGAAAGAAATTAATTGGACAACTAAAAATATATAGAAAAAATTAGCCAGGCATAGTGGCACATGCCTGTAGTCCCAGCTACCCGGGAGGCTGAGGCAGGAGGATTGCTTGAGCCCAGGAGTTTGAGGTTGCTGTGAGCTACGCCGATGTCACGGCACTCTAGCTGGGGCAACAGAGTGAGACTCTGTATCAAAAAAAAAAAAAAAAAAAGAAAAGAAAAAATAGTACATACTATAGAAAATTTGAAAATACAGAAAATAATAAAAGTAAAATGATCTATAATTTTTGGTGGGCTTTAAAATAAAATTTATAATTCTAGTGACTTAAATTTGGAGAACCATTCATCATCTTAAACAAGGACATCACTTTTAAAGTAATGTTGCATGTTGACGCCAAAAGTTAAATTTTGGTGGTCAGTTATTCATCATGATGTAAATGAATTTGATCTGTAGTCTGGGGCCTGGGGTGTACTTTCTCATCACAGGCACCTACCTGAGGAGGAGAGGAGGAAAACAGGCCTCTAGGACTCTGGGTAAGGGGGTGGGTGCAGAAGCTGGAGTGATCCCTCCCTGATCCAGGAAAGCAGTGTCATCTCCATGATGTGGCAAGGGACTTTAAAGAGAGAGGAAGAGAAGCCGAAAGACTCAGTTATCTAAGAGTACGAAACATCCGCCAGGTGCTTCTTGAAAGACTAGGCCTTTAATGGCCTCGGTCTTGACTTTGAAACCGATCAGAAGAGTTTGGGCAGCTAGCATTTGGGCTTCTTTGTTAAATTTGCATTTCTTCTGACTTTTAACACTATTCAAATTACCTATATAAATAAGACAGGATTGAACCAGTTATAAACAGTTCATCTTTTCCCCCCGGAATCTTTAAAATAGGACAGTTTGTTTGTTGCAGTCATCAGTCCTGAAAAGCCAGCTGCTATTTCCTGGCCTTGCCTGGGACGCCAGTGAGACCTTACATGGCCCATGTCTGGTCAGTTTTTGTTCTTTAGGAGAAACAAACAGGTGGTAAAGAGAGAAAACTGGAAACAGGCCAACTCATAAAGGAATTTCTATTGTGTGACAGTTTCCTGAATTTTTTTTTTTTTAACCTGCCAGAAAATTTTAAAACAAGGAAGCTGATTTTTATTTCAAGGCGTCTGGGGCTATAACTGACCCTTTCAGTTTGTTTGCCAGAAGCCCCGCAAACCGGGCCTCACTCTGGACCGAGGTGGTGTTTTCTGGGCTTTTCCAGCCCCAAAGCGCTCCTCCCTCCCGCCTTTCCGCCTCCTCCTCCTCCTCCGTGACCCTGGGCGCCACCTCCCTGAGCCCCAAGCCATCCCTGCTCAGGTCCCTGATTGGTGCGCAGTGCAGCCTGGCCTTTTAGGGACTGTTGTCGGGCGCTTAAAGTGGTAGGGAAAGGGTCCAGTGGCTGCTTTTATCAGCCAATGAAATATTTTCCTGACAGGTCCCAAAATATTCCCGGGCCAATGGAGGGGGCAAGCCCAAGATGCCTCTGGTGCTCCCCGGAGAGGCAGAGCCTCTTAAGAGTTGGAGCAGGCGTGCAGGAGCTCAGTGGAGGCCTGGGCTGCAGCCAGCTCCGGCCTGGCACTTGCTCGCCTGCGTCACTGTCAGGATTTGTCTGGCGACGCTGTTCCCTTCCTAACAGGGGTGTGTTGGGGGGAGTCCTCTTTCCGACTTTCGAAATGGTTATCAAAGTGTTTGTTGCTACATCTTCTGGGTCCATAGCGGTAGGTGTCTGGTGGTCTCTGCGGGGCTTTCTTCCTGGACTATGTTCTGAATAACTAACTCAGGGTTGGAAGCAGGAGCTGCTATGGCCAAGCGTTGGCCTTAAGTATCTTTTTTGTGTGTGCATGTGTGTAAGTCACCTGTGGCCCTGCAGTAAGTGTGTGTGTGCCCTTTGCCTTCCTCGTTTGTTTTCGTGGTGTTGGAAAAGCATGTAAAGTGTGTAATCCAGATAGCTGGGTGTGAGAGGGGGTTTGAGGACAGAGGCGTGCTTGATGCTGTAGTTCCTAACACATGTTGGTTGCATTGCATCGCTGTAAATCTCAGACTTTTAAAAAAAAATTTTTTTTTGGAGTGTTTCTGCAACTTAAACTAATTTAAAGTTGCAAATAAATGACACTTGTGTATAACACTGCTTGGAGCAGATGATGAACCAGATTGCTAAAACGATTCCTGGATGTAATCACTTGTATATGCCATGCAACCATAATCGAAAGTGTAAAGTTAGCATGTGTAATACTATTATATGAGGAAAATGATGTCACGGTGACCAAAGCGAACGTCTCTGAGGCAACAGTTATAACTGCTCCAGGCGTTCAAACAGCCTGAAAATAGGAGCTAAGAGCCGAGCTCCTTTGTGTAGCTTTGTCTGATTTCCTTGAGAACGTCCACCTCTCCAATTCTGGCCTTCATTCTGTGCAGGTTAGAACTGCCTTTAGAGATAGGAGTAACAGAGTGACTCATTTCTCCTTGGAGGTGGTTCAGGCTTTGGTTTTAGGCTTGAACCTATAGCGTCTGTCTGTCTAGCACTGATATTCTGACCAGCGTTGTAGCAGATGTCAGGATGTCTGTGGAGAGAAAACAGCTTTTTTAATCCCAAGGGTTTGGAGACCAGTGAGGGGGCTGTTTCCTTTTATTTCTGGTTCCTGGAGGATCTCGGGTTGCAGCTCCGATTTCAGCAGTCACCCAGCCAGGGATGATACCCGGAGCCAGCCACTGTCTGGGGTATCAGCCCCACAGGCAGACACTCCCAGCCCTGAAAGTTCACGCACTTTCTAGAGAGGGTGAGAGGAAAACAAGACAGAATAGCTTGGTGGTCCCTTCTGAGCACAACTGATAAGAGATTTTTTTAGTGATTTCTAGAACAGCGTGGCAGAAAAAGATGCGTACCAATGGCAAATGTAAAACTCTCCAAAATCTTTTGTGGCTCTTGATGACTGCAGAAACTCTTAGTTAATGTATATTGAGTACATCTTTGGATTATTTAGGTAAAAAATAATTTTGGGAGGAAAACAGCTTTGATGGGCTTTGTGCATGTTGTTGATGCTCATTGCTGAAAACTTTTGTAGCTTATCTCTGTGTATTCTGCAGACTTGGTCTGCGTGGACCTATGTGTTCTTCAGAAGACAAGGAATACGTTTATGGATTTCTTAGGTTTATTTGTTGTCCTACCTTCTTGAAGTTTGGGAGAATAATTTAGTTAGCCTTGGAGGACCCGGAGAGGCGCCCATTCATTCCAGGATCTCGGAAAAGCCAAGTTACTTCTAGTTCCCTAAGCAAATGTTTCAGTGCTGCTCGTAACTGAGCGACCTTGGGAAAGGTATTTCACCTTCTTAAGCCTCAATTTCCTTGTCTGTAAAATGAGGATAAGAATAGTACCCACCTCAGAGTGTTGTCATGAGGGCTTATGAAATAACATGCTGGGGTGCCCGGCATGGTGTCAGGTGTTATTATTAAGAGCTCAAGAAATATTATTGGTTATAGTTAATGTTATAATTACCAACTACTGTTAATATTAGTTACCACTATAATTTTTATAATTATTGTTATCGTTAATTAATTTTAATTAGCATCGCAGTTGTTATAATCATTATATTACTATAATTATTAACTAATATTATTTAGTAAATCTGGGTCTATGATCATTGTGTGTCCGAAGAATTGTCCAAAATCACATAAATGGAAAATTTCTGAGGTATCCTAAAGAGAGAGCTGACTATCCCCTCGGTGCCGGTGCTAATGACATTTTGTGGGTGGGGGAATGTCACCTAAAAGCTTCTCGACAGGAAGAACCCAGGCGGCTTCTCTCGCGCTTGCTGCGTGTGTGGTGGTCCGACTGCAAAGCCTTCCCTACTTACTTCTTCAGCTTACGTATTTTAAAAACGGATTCTTGCCTGACACCTGGTCAAGGAGGGCATTCTGATAACTGGTGCGTGAATGGAATAAATAAAAAAGGAAAAACAAATTTTAATCTCTTTCCGAGGAATTAAATACATGCATCTTCGTGTTATAGCTCTGTTTTAACAGTTGACTCCAAAGAGCTGTGACACATTTTTATCACATTCCAGAGGGGTTTGGGTTGAGACCCTGGGGAGCAGGAGAAGGCGAATGACTTCCCGTATTACCCTCTTCTCTTTCAGGCCATTGCCACAGTGGGGTAGGGGGAGGGCAAAGGGAGACAGGACAGTCCCTGCTGCCTCCAAGATGCACAGCCTCCGAAACTACAATCTTTAAGGATGGTCCTTCATGGTGCGTCCTAAGTTTCTCAGTCCTTTCTCTGTCTCAATTGACAGTGCAAATATGGTGGGAAAAATAGGACTGTTGAATTAGATTGATCTGGGTATAAATCTTGGAAAATCAATTAATTCATTGGAGCCTCGGCGTTATTTTAAAATAGTGATCAGAATACCTACCTGGATGGCCAGTGTGACGACGTGATGGGATGATGGTGTGCTGGGTATCCGACAGTGCAGGTTCTTGCCCTGTGGTACAAAATGCTTTTCCGTGCATCATCATCTTCAGTTCTCACCCAAACCCCATAAGGACGGCAGTGTTGTATCCGTTTTGCAGATGAGGAAACTGGAGACCAGAGCTCTTGCTCAGATAGCAGCCTTGTAGGACGGAAACACAGGTCGTCTCTGACTCAAACCCAGTGTGCTTTTTACTACAGTAGGGTGACCTCAGCTGGAAAGGCTCCTAACTGTACGAGACAATGAACGGGAGGTGCCAAGTGAGTGGCACCAAGAGGCGCCGCTGTTGGATTCCTCGGACACGTTATCATAGCTAACAGTGGCTGGGTGACTTCGGGACAGAGAGCAACATTTTCTTATAAGTAAACGTAACAGGATAGGAAAATGGAGCCCTCCGGGTCTCTGCTGAGGTCCCAAAGGCTCCAGATAGTGATACAGACCCCAGTCCTACAGAGCCGCTGCGCAGGACAGACAGTGCAGCCTGTGGGGCCCCAACAGGGCAGGGCGGAGAAGGGGCAAGGGGAGGGGGTGGAGAGAAGGAGTGTGTCTGTGATGAGAACTGTTGGGGTGCTCTGCACACCCCTCCCCTGGGCCATAAAGTGGGGAGTCCTCTAAGAGCTGATGCTGTGTTCTTGGGGCACCTTTTGGGCCCAGAGGGGCTCCTTAATCTGGGACCCCCAGGGGGGAGAGAGACCCCCATGCTGGAGTCAGGGTATTGAGGTGCTGCAAAGGCAATAGTCAGCTCACATGCTCCCTCCCCTCTCCTCTCCCCTGGGATTGACCCCAACACCCTCAAACTGTGGGCTCCCAGCCCAGGCAGAACTCAACAGCCCCAGACGGCCTGATGGGCAATGCACTCGGCCCAGGTTAAGTGGCTGGTGTTTGGGGAAGACAAGGGCAAACAGATTTTATTTATTTTTTCTTCTTTTTTCTTTCTTTTGGGGGTGGGCACTGAGAAGTAGCACTTAACACAATGCCATGCTTCCAGCAGGCACTTCCCTGGATGCCACTGCATGATCTTCCCCTCTCAATACATTTAATTTGTTATTTCTCCATCTCTTTTTGCCTTTCTAATGGAAGAAACAGAAGTCAGGACTTTTGGAAATTGTTTCCCATCTATCCAGAAATTGCAGAGTAAAACAGAACCCTTTTTCTACCCCGTCTCGAGTCCTAAGGCATGATTGACAGAGATGGAAAGAAAGCCTGGGAGGTGGCCCGGGCTGATTCAGGCTCCCCAGAGGGTATCTGGGAAGGGCTTTGGGAGAAGGGCAGACAGGGGTTTGGACTGAAGAGAGGAGGTTGCCTTCTGAGTATTCATAAAGTAAAACTGCCTGAAATGAAGACATCTCTACTCTTGAAAACAGCAAAGTTATCTTTGGAATGATGTAAGGGAATAAGCACTTTATAAAATGGCACGAATAATCGTGGGCAGGTTGGGAAGGATGTATAGAGAGTGTGATTAATTATAGAAATGAGGTGTCCAGCAACCTGTCATCAGGTCTGATGGGATTTTGTGATATTAAAAAGTTCAACCGTGAAGCTGTGGAATTTGGAGCAGTTTCCATGGGCAGGAGCAGAGGGAGGGGGACACCTTGGTGGGACACATGTGGCTCTACTTTGGGCTCTCGTATGTGTGACACTTGGGAGTTGCCAGAGTCCTTATGTCAGAAGTTTAAGGGAAATTCTGTCATTCCACAGGTGTCTGTATAGTTCTTTTTTTCTGGTCCGTGCTTGCCCCAAACTGAAATACATGTGTTGGCCTGAGTCTTACTGACTGTAAGTGTTGTGTTGTAGCTAACAGAACCTTTAATTTGTTGATCCGATGCTTTTAATCCCATTATCTTTATTATGGTATAAGTGTTCATTAAAATATCAAATGTGTGATTACCATTTATATATGTATATATGTAATTTATATACAATTTTATAATTTATATACTTCTTATGTTAATTTTTTTAAAAGTTAAAAATTACTTGATATTTATACTATATATTATATAATCAAATCTTCCTCAAAACCAAATTATATATAAATTTTATATATAAATATAAGATTTATGTGCACCGTTTGGGGGAAGGTCACACTTGAAGCTCTGACTCGAGGTAGGAGGGGAGGAAGGGCAATATACGTAACCTTAATGTTTGTACCCCCATCATATGCTGAAATAAAAAAGAAAAGAAAAAAAAAGATTTATATACAATTTGATCTTGGTGGTGATTTGATTCCAGGGCTTCTGCATCCAGATGTGTCTGTCTTTTCCTTATATTACGAAACACCATATAACATGAGTCATTCATCTTGGCAAAAGTGAATAAAATAGAATTTTTAAAAATTTACAGATCTCTAAGAAAAGGTTTGGGTAGAATTAAAAGAGGGTTTAAATCTAGACATTAGATTTGGGACAGGCATGCACCTTTCATAGCATTTACTTGGAACCCTTAAAATCTAGTCCTTCTGATAAGCAAATTACATGAAAATGACAAGGGGCCCTTATTTTCATTATTCTATTCAGAGGACTTTAAAAAATTCAGATATTAGATATTTTCATGTCAGAGAAAATATTTATTTAAAAATTTCATCTTAGTCTTAAAAAAAGACCGTATCTTTGCCTCTTTATCGTCCTTAGTGTGTTCTATTCTATGTTGTACAAATCAGTTGTGTACTTTGTTTTCATCCAAATAGACAGTTTAAGAATATGTCCACCTGAAGGGCTTGGCACAATGTGTTGTGCTGAGTAGAGAGTTCCTAGATAACTGCTGATTATTTGATCAATTACATTTTCTGGAAATTTCTCTCTGGGGGGGAGGGGTCTTAAAATGGGATCTGCAGAGTCTGCTGTAACCTGTTTACTGGTGTTTATAAAAGATGGCATCGCACACTGTCAGGCATGCATTCTCTGGTGACAGTTACTGAGTTTATGGGGAAAGAGCTCTAAGCTTTAAGGATGGCCAAATTGATAACAAATGGCAGCTGGTAGATGCAGTCATTGCACATGAACTGTGGGTAGAGAAACGGGCATCAAACCATTTTTTCTTAGGTGTGGCTGCCACAGCACTGTCAGAGAGGAGTCAGGTGTGAGTCAGAAAGGAGGAATCTGTGGGCGAAAAGGGTTATTTTACTGTGTTAATCTTTTATGTGCTGGGAGAAATATCCGCCAGCTTTTTCTAGCCTCTCCTCTGTCCTTCCCTTCGGATAATCTCTACGTGGGCTTTTCAATTCTCTGTAATAGTTCTAGGGCTACTTTTAGTTTAATGTGACTCATACTCCTATTTTCATAACTTTGACTGAAATGCTTTTTAGTGTGGCTATATACTTGGGGTTTGAATTTCATAGTAAATTATCTTTTTTTCCCCTTCTTTCTCTTTTCCCAATCAGATCTCTTCTCTTCCTAATTCATTTACTTTCTGGCCATTAAAGCTTTGAAAAAAATTAAAAGTATTTTGAAGACGGCAAATAAAATATATGAGGGCATCTTTATTCCAATTAGGTTGTGTTAAAAGACAAAATTACAACAAATCTAGTTTTGTAGATCTTAATTGGCTTTTATTTGCAATTCTAGAATCTAGCAGCAGTCCAGATCAAAAATGGTTCAGAATGCTCTACCCCCATGTGGGTTATATTTATAGCCAGAGAAAAGGAAGTGACATACAGAAAAGTGAGTGAGGTACAAAGGCAGCTGGATTGGTTATAACTGGGTAGTTGCCTTATTTGAACAGTTGGCTGCCTGTGATTGGCTGAAGCTCGGCTGCTGTGATTGGCTGAGACTCAGCTATTGTTTCAAAGGCAAATTTCTAGGTTAGCTTTTCAGTTTGTGTATGTATGAAGTTAGGTTACAGTTCCTTACATAGAACCCCTGTGGAGGCTTCTAAAGCTCACATTTAGTTTAACAGTTGATTATACAATGATTTAAACATTGATGCTATTAGAATTTCAGATTTTAGATAGTCACTCTGTTGATCTTTTATAATGAAAAGGTGTGATTTTATTATTTCTTATTTTCCTTGTTTGAATGTTTAACAAGATTATTTGTGTTGAATGGTATAGCCGGAGAGAGGATTTGATTTATGTAAATGAAAGCAAAACATTTTTCAAGAACAGCCTAATAGTGGTCTTTCTCCCCTCTTGACCAGATTAGGAAGAAACAGCAAGAAGTCGTGGGCTTTTTGGAAGCTAATAAAATCGACTTTAAGGAATTAGATATAGCTGGAGATGAAGACAATAGGAAGTGGATGAGAGAGAATGTTCCTGGAGAGAAAAAACCTCAAAATGGGATCCCTTTGCCACCCCAGATCTTCAATGAAGAGCAATATTGCGGGGTGAGTATTCGCTTTGGTTGGCAATCCTTCTCTGTGTGTGTTTATCTGAAATTGTTTAACGCAGTTAATTTTGAGGCAGCATTTGAAGTTGTTCACAACTGTCAGTTCATGATCCTACACCTGGGTGGTAGATCCGTTGTGAACAATTAACATTCAAGATTTAGAAAATGATGGAGACAACAACATGATGATCCAGAAGTTTTTTTGGATTATTTTCAAGTCCTGACTTTATTTCGAAGAACTGAGGTCATTTGTTCAAACAAAATAGGCATTTGATTTAAAATTAATACATGCACCCACTGAAAAAGGAGTTCTGTCAGCCCTGCAGTGTGCACTCACATGCACCTACACTCACACATGGTAAGTTTTCACTTTCATAAAGGTGGATTTTCAGAAGCCAAATCTTACTGGAGATACGAGATAAATTTGGTAAATTTATCTAATTAGTTTAAAACCCGTTCTGCACGTTTTAATTATAACAGTGATTTTATTTTGTATTTTTAATAGTTGGTTTCACCATAAAATCACTTTTTCCTTACAGTTTACACCTTGTACTTAATACGTCAAATTGTTGAAAAGAAGCATTTTTACAAAAAAGGACTTCAGAATACGAGAACTTGAAATTAACTAGGGTCGTGTCTCCGATGAGGAGAGGAGGGCTGGGGGAAGTTGGGGGGTTGCTCAGTGCTGTGCTGCTTCTGTGTGCTGGAACCAGGGATGGGAATCTTAACTCACCTCTTCCCTTGCTGTACACAACTCCTGGTTCTTTAGGTTAGGTTTTATTTGTTATATTTTTCATCTAAAGCATCTGTCTGGCCGGGCGCGGTGGCTCACGCCTGAAATCCTAGCACTCTGGGAGGCCGAGGCGGGAGGATCGCTCAAGGTCAGGAGTTTGAAACCAGCTTGAGCAAGAGTGAGACACCCGCCTCTACTAAAAACAGAAAGTAATTAATTGGCCAACTAAAAATATCTAGAAAAAAAAATTAGCCGGGCATGGTGGCGCATGACTGTAGTCCCAGCTACTAGGGAGGCTGAGGCAGGAGGATCGCTTGAGTCCAGGAGTTTGAGGTTGCTGTGAGCTAGGCTGACGCCACGGCACTCTAGTCTGGGCAACAGAGTGAGACTCTGTCTCAAAAAAATTAAAAAAAAAAAATAAAAAATAAATCACCTGTCTTCAAACTATAGCCTGAGGGGCAAATGCTGCCACTGTTCCAATAAAGTTTTATTGGAACACATCCATATCAATTCATTCACCTATTGCCTGTGGCTGATTTCACATCCTGGCAGATTTGACCCACAAAGCCAAAGATCTTTACTATTTGCTCTTTTACAGAAGTTTGCAGACTTCTGATTTGAAGCATGAATTATTTAGCTGTTGGGGGCTTGTGTTAGTTTCCCTAGGGCCCGTGTAACAAAGTGCCATGAACTTGGTGGCTTGAAACACCAGAAATGTATTCTCCCATGGTTCTGGAAGTTAGAAGTTTGAAATCAAGTTGTTGACACAGGATTAATTTCTTCTGGAGGCTCTGAGGGAGAATTGGTTCCATGCTTCTTTCCCAGGTTCTAAAATTTTCCAGCAATCCTTGGCACTCCTTGGCTTGTGGGAGTATCTCTCAGATCTCTGCCTTTATCCTCACGCGGTGTTCTCCCTCTCTGTCCCTCTGTGCCTTCACGTGTAAGGACAGCAGTCACTGGGATAGGGCCAACCCTAATCCAGTACGGCCTTAGTTTAACTAATAACATACGCACATATCCTATTTTCCAAATAGGGTCACTTTCTGAGGTTCCACGTGGATATGGATTTGTGGGGGACCCTGTTCAATCCAGTAGAAGGCTGTAGGAATTCACATGGCTGCGTTGACATTCTTCAGAGGCTTAGCTAAAAGTCCTGTGGCTGTGGGAGTGTTTTCAAACAGCCTTGCTGTGGTAAGCACACACTTAGGGGAACATATGGTTCAATCCAACTCTCAGGTAAATTTAACCTGGGGCTTCCCAGAGTGTAGACAGGATTTCCTCTGTGAGGAAGAGCCCTTGCTCTCCACCCTACACTCCTGCCCTCCCCACACCCTCCCTACCTCCCTCCAATACAGGAAAGCGGACCCCAGAACTAGGGTCCATTTGAAGGCCAGGTGGGTTCTTGGCTTCTCGCAGGAAGGAATTCAAGAGTGAGCTGACAGAGTAAAGCAAAAGCAAGTTTATTGAAATAACAAAAGAAAAAAAGGGGGGCTGCCCCATAGACAGGGCAACAGAGAGTAGCACTTGGTGAGTTTCTGGGGTCTTATTTTGTATCTTCTATTTCATTTTATGTTGAGTGGAGGGAGGATTATTCATAGGATTTCTGGGAAAGGGGTGGGGAGATCCTGGAACTGAGGGTTCCTCCTCTTTTTGAACCATGCAGGGAAACTTCTGGGAGTTGCCATGGTATCTGTAAACTGTAGTGGCGCTGGTAGGCGTTTCTTTGAGCATGCTGATGCTTTGTAACTACCATATAATGAGCAGTGATGGTAACTATGGTTTTCGTGGTCATCTGGCTTCTGGCTGGTTTCTCCGCCTTCTGTTTTATCAGAGACCCTGGCTTGGGTCTTATGACTCTTTATGAGCAGGGCCTGCTGCTTTCCTATCTCACCTCCACATGACCGTATTTCTAAGAATTGTAGCTCTTCTTGGGTAAAGAAAACGATAATAGGAATTTTGGGGGGTGATGATGGTGGTGGTAAGGAATTTTTAATTTTATTTTTTAATTTTTTTATGTTTTTTTCTTTCTATTTCATCATATTATAGGAGTACAAGTATTGTTCAGGTTACATATATTGCCCTTGCCACCCCTCCCCCCCCCAGTCAGAGCTTCAAGCATGTCCATCCTCCAGGTGGTGCACATCGCACTCATTATGTAACTATACACCCATCCCCTCCTCCCCCTCCCACCTGCCCGACACCCAATAAATTTTATTTTTTGACATTTTGGTTACATTTTATATCTTTGCCTCTCCATAGCAAGGGTTAGAGGTATGCCCTTCCCCTCCACAATGCTCACTACATCCCTAAGACATGAGTCTACCCTACCCCCCCATCCCTGGTGAGCACTACCACCATTTGAGCACCATAGTTTGTCAGTACCAATTTGATGGCGAGTACATGTGGAGCCCATTTTCCTGATCTTGTATCGCCTCACTTTGGATAATGGGCTTAAGCTTAATCCAGGATAGTATAAGCGGTGCTAGCTTGCGGTCGTTTCTTAGAATTGAGTAATATTCCATTGTGAACACATACCATATTTTGATTATCCACTCATGGATCGACAGGCACTTGGGTTGTTTCCACGTCCTTGCAATAGTGAATTGTGCTGCCATAAACATTCGGGTGCAGATGTCTTTATAATAGAATGTCTTATGCTCTTTGGGATAGATGCCTAACAATGCTATTGCTGGGTTGAATGGTATTCTTTTAGTAATTGAAAGATTAATACACGCACCCACTGGAAAATTACAGTGACTCGAAATGGTCTCCAGTGAAAATTATTCCCCTGCCATTTCTAACCCCTGTCACTCTAGCTGCCTTCCCTGCAGCGGGCTGGTTCCATAGGCTGGACCTGGGACGTCACATAGGGCTCCGTGTGCAAGGGGGCCTGTCCCTGGCTTAATACTCTTCCGGTGCTGTCTTGCAATTCTGAACAATTTTCGGACAAAGGGCCCCGTGTTTTCATTTTGCACTGGGCTTGGCGAATTATGTAGCTGGTCGTACTCTGAGGCAACCAATGTTTGCAATTTCTTCTTTGGCTTTCCGGAAATTTTCTATGTAGACTTACAATTGACTATCACTTAACAAGTGGGGAACGTACTATATACACTTCGTTTTGCTCACTTGATAATCACATCTCAGAGATCGCTGCACAGCTGCACATGCCCCTTGTTTTAATAGCTGCAAATGCTCCATCCTGTGTGACACACCTTTTTGTCTTAGTCTTTTAGAGGAGAACGTTCCGGTTGTTTTCAACCTCTTACCATTAAAAACGAAGCTGCATAAATCATCTTTACACATACAGATCTTTGTATCCGGTATTAGTGTATGTATGATATACGTAGGATAAATTCCTAGAAGATGTGCTAAGTTAAAGTACATATGCATCTCACTTTTTTTTTTCGAGACAAAGACTCACTGTGTTGTCCGGGTAGAGTGCCGTGGCCTCATCATAGCTCATTGCAACCTCAAACTCCTGAGCTCAAGCGATCCTCCTGCCTCAGCCTCCCAGAGTGCTAGGATTACAGGTGTGCACCACCACATTTTGACTGATCTTGGCAAGTGGTCCTCAGTTGCATTTGTACCAATTTATATTTCCATTGACCAAGTTTGAGAGTGGTTAGTTCCCTGTGACTTTGACAACACCGTGTGTAGCACACTTTTGGATCTTTGCCAATCTGTTAGATGAAACATAAATTTTTATTGCTTTGACTTAGATTTCTTTCTTTACGGGTGAAGTTGAACATCATTTTAAACTATGTTTATAAGCTATCTGTGTTTTTTCTGTGCCCTGCCTATATCTAATTCTTTGTCATTTTTTTCTTGGGTTATAGGTAATGTTTGTTAGTTTATAAGAGTCTTTTCCAAAAAATTTTAAAAAGTTAGCTGGGCATGGTGGCATATGCCTGTAGTCCTAGCCACTTAGGAGGATAAGGTGGGAGGATCCTCTGAGCCCAGGAGTTGGAGGTTATAGTGAGCTATGATTGGGCTATTGCACTCCAGCCGGGGCAACATAGTGAGACCCTGTCTCTATTAAAAAAAAAAAATTAACAGGGATTTTTTCTTTTTAATACAGAACTTTTTTGTGTAGACAAGTTTATTAATCTTTTCTGTTTATGGTTCCTGCACTCTGAATCTTGTTTAGAAAAGCTTTCTGACTTTAAAATTACCAAAAGAATCATCTCATGTTTTTTCTAGTACTTTTCCAGTGAAAATAGTTTTTTATTTTATTTCAAGTCAGACAGGTAATGTGCTGATGTTGTAATAAGGATTGAGGGAGGCACAGCTCACACATGTGCGTGAAAACCCAATCATCATGCTCATGAACTACAAAACTAATGTGCTGATGTTGTAATAAGGATTGAGGGAGGCACAGCTCACACATGTGCGTGAAAACCCAATCATCATGCTCATGAACTCAAAAAAGTAGTATTTTAAATATCTTTCTTTTGCTTATTTTAACCATCCTTTCAAATTTAGGATAGTTACAGTAAAGACAATATTGAAGTATTCAGTTTTCCAGCTAAGTTAACTCCTAGGATGAAAGTGCTACAGTTATTTTCCACTATAAAAATGAAACCTCAAAGGCATCTCTTATCCCATTTTGCTGTGATCTAGCAATTTTTTTTCATTTTAATTGTGGT
>VSMD01093706.1:0-25442 GCA_008750895.1 Mirza zaza
GGGCGCGGTGGCTCAAGCCTGTAATCCTAGCTCTCTGGGAGGCCGAGGTGGGCGGATCCTTTGAGCTCAGGAGTTCGAGACCAGCCTGAGCAAGAGCGAGACCCCATCTCTACTATAAATAGAAAGAAATTAATTGGCCAACTAATATATATAGAAAAAAAATTAGCCGGGCATGGTGGCACATGCCTGTAGTCCCAGCTACTTGGGAGGCTGAGACAGCAGGATTGCTTGAGCCCAGGAGTTTGAGGTTGCTGTGAGCTAGGCTGACGCCATGGCACTCACTCTAGCCTGGGCAATAAAGTGAGACTCTGTCTCAAAAAAAAAAAAAAGAAAACCAGATGTGTTTATTTAAGCTGTATTAAGATATGGTGGACATATAATTAAATGTACATATATAAAGTGTGTAATTTACAGCATATAATTTAAAGTATACAATTTGTGAAGTTATCACCAGTCAAGTTTTCTTGGGCTCTGTTGTGCTCCCTCCACATTGTTCCTCCCTGACTCACCCCCGCCCTCGCCCCAGGCAACCTGCTTTCAATCTATATAGATTAGCTTAATTTTGTAGACTTTTATAAAAATGGTGTTTTTAAAAAATCATAGGTTGGAAAATAAGGAAATCTTTTTACTTTTACAAAATTCCTCATCTACTTTTTTCCTGATGGAATCAATTCCTGGGAAAATACGAAGCATTCTTCTGGGGAATGAATGAAATTGATGTGGAATTGTGCCAGTTATGAAGGTATTTTTCTCTTGACTCTAAACACACTCTTTTGTACTCTGTTTTGTGATGATGAAGGAAAGACTCTAAACCACATTTCTTCTTTGCTGATTGGCTTCATTTCTTCTTTGCTGGCTGGCAGTCTGTCTTTGGCAGACACTAGAGGGAAACTTGCAGGCAGAGGAGAGAGCAAGGAATTGCTCCTTTCTGGCCACTTCCTGTGAGTTTCCCATTGGTATGCCGTGAAGCAGCATTTTTACCTTTGGAGGGGTAGTTCAGCTTTTCATAGCCACAGCTGAATCCAGTTTGCTGAAGCTTCCTAACACATGTAGAGCCAGCTTCCTCTTGTCATCCCATAAACACCAGCATCGGTCAGCGGGTGCCCTCTCCTCAAAGATACGTGTCCCAGCCCCACAGTTCCTCAGAGGACTCAGAGGAACCAGCACCAGCCCAGCACTGCACCTGCCTCCCTACCCTCAGTCAACTCAGCAACACCTTCCCTTTAAGTTTCACAGTTTAATAAATCTAGCCTCTTCCCTGTTTCCACAACTGCTTCCTGCAGTTACTATCTCTGTGACATCTTAGCTTCCCTTTTTACCTTTTCAGTTATCTATTAATATTTGAAAACTTTCTATCTAGTTTCCAATTCTATATTTTAAATTCTATCTCTTCAATTAACTGGTATGATTTCTGTTACCTGATTGGATTCAATTATAGGAATAAACAGATATACTTGTCCTACTTCTTTATTTAAATTTTTTTGCCTGAAGCTATTTGATATTTTCTTTTCTTTTTAAAAATACACAGGAGAGGCCGGGCGCGGTGGCTCAAGCCTGTAATCCTAGCTCTCTGGGAGGCCGAGGTGGGCGGATCCTTTGAGCTCAGGAGTTCGAGACCAGCCTGAGCAAGAGCGAGACCCCATCTCTACTATAAATAGAAAGAAATTAATTGGCCAACTAATATATATAGAAAAAAAAATTAGCCGGGCATGGTGGCTCATGGCTGTAGTCCCAGCTACTTGGGAGGCTGAGGCAGCAGGATTGCTTGAGCCCAGGAGTTTGAGGTTGCTGTGAGCTAGGCTGACGCCATGGCACTCACTCTNNAAAAAAAAAAAAAAAAAAAATACACAGGAGAGCTGGGCGCAGTGGCTCACATCTGTAATCCTAGCACTCTGGGAGGCTGAGGCAGGCGGATCGTTTGAGCTCAGGAGTTCTAGAGCAGCCTGAGCAAGAGCAAGAACCCCATCTCTACTAAAAATAGAAAGAAATTAGCTGGACAACTAAATATATATATATAGAAAATAATTAGCTGGGCATGGTGGCACATGCCTGTAGTCCCAGCCACTCGGGAGGCTTAGACAGTAGGATTGCGTGAGCCCAGGAGTTTGAGGTTGCTGTGAGCTAGGCTGACGCCACGGCACTCTAGCTGCAGCAACAGAGTGAGACTCTGTCTCAAAAAAAAAAAAAAATACACAGGAGGAATTGTATACATGAAGAGATGGCATGATGTTTGTAGTGAGTTGAATGGTGTCCCCCCAAAAGATGTGTCCATGTTCTAATCTCCAGAACCCATGAGGGGACTTTATTTGGAAAAAAAGATCATTATAGCTATAATTAAATTAAGGATCTTCAGATGAGGAGATTGTCTTAGATTATCTGGGTGGGCCCAAGATCCAATGACAAGTGTCCTTATGAGAGTGAAGCAGAGGAAGATTTCACACAGACAATGTGACCTCGAAGGCAGAGATGAAAGTGATGTAGGCACAAGTCAAAAAATGGTAACAGGGCTGGGCACGGTGGCTCACGCCTGTAATCCTAGCACTCTGGGAGGCCGAGGCGGGCGGATTGCTCGAGGTCAGGAGTTCAAAACCAGCCTAAGCAAGAGTGAGACCCCGTCTCTACTATAAATAGAAAGAAATTAATTGGCCAACTAATATATATAGAAAAAATTAGCCGGGCATGGTGGCGCATGCCTGTAGTTCCAGCTACTCGGGAGGCTGAGGCAGTAGGATTGCTTGAGCCCAGGAGTTCGAGGTTGCTGTGAGCTAGGCTGATGCCAGGGCACTCACTCTAGCCTAGGCAATAAAGTGAGACTCTGTCTCAAAAAAAAAAAAGGTAACAGCTACCAGAAGCTGAAAGGGGTAACAAAGGATTTCTCCCTAGAGCCTTCTGAGGGAGTGTACTCCTGCTAACTTGATTTCAGACTTCTGGCCTCTAGAACTATGAGAGAATAAATTTCTGTTGTTTTAAGCTTCACAGCAGTTAGTGATAATTTGTCACAACAGTCACAGGAAACTAACACAGTACACACCATCTTCAACTGGGCTATTTCATTTACTATAGCTGTCTTTTCAATAGTGTGTTCTGTTTGACTTCTAAGAGCTGCAGAGTATTCTATTGTGCACAGGTACCATAATCTATTTTTTCTAGTAACTTATTGAAGAATAATTAATCTGTTCATGATTTTTTGCTATGATAATCCATACATATGGGACTATATAGTTTAAATTTCTAGATAAGGAACAGCTAGATCAAAAGAACATGCAGGTTAATTTTAATCTAGTAGGATCTTATTTGGAATTGACATTCTCTTTTGCAATTTTGCTCTTGTTTAGTTATATTTTGGAGATACAGTCTCACTTTGTTGCCCAGGATGGAGTGCAGTCACTCAATCATAGCTCACTGTAACCTCAAACTTCTGGGCTCAAGGGATTCCCCCCTTCTCAGCCTCCTGAGTAGCTGGGATTACTGGCATGCACCATCATGCTGGATTAACTTTTAAATTTATTTATTTTATTTTATTTTTCTTTTTTCGAGACAGAGTCTCACTTTGTTGCCCAGACTAGAGTGAGTGCCGTGACGTCAGCCTGGCTCACAGCAACCTCAAACTCCTGAGCTCAAGCAATCCTCCTGCCTCAGCCTCCCGAGTAGCTGGGACTACAGGCATGCGCCACCATGCCCGGCTAATTTTTTCTATGTATATTAGTTGGTCAATTAATTTGTTTCTATTTATAGTAGAGATGGGGGGGTCTCGCTCTTTCTCAGGCTGGTTTCAAACTCCTGACCTCGAGCAATCCGCCCGCCTCGGCCTCCCAGAGTGCTAGGATTACAGGCGTGAGCCACCATGCCTGGCCTAAATTTATTTTTACTTTTTGTAGAAATAAGGTCTCGCCCAGACTAGTCTTGAATTCCTGGTCTCAAGCAATTCCCCTGCCTCAACCTCTCAAAATGCTAGCATTATAGACGTGAGCCACCATGCTTGGACAGTTCCTATTTATTTTTAAATTTTCTTTTTGTTTCACTGGAAAGGAAAGATTATGCTCAGTTTTACATGTTAAAAGTGTACAAACTGCTTTGTTACAATAAAACTAAATGTGTAGAAACACAAAAAAGTTTTAATCCAAATTGCTATAGTACCCTACAAAAACCATGTTTGGGACTTCAAATGTGCCCATTTTCTCACTAACATTGTTATAATAAGAACATTAAACTCTTTTTCAATCTGGTGGATGAAAACTGTATCTCAATATCTTAGCTTGCATTTTAGTGATTTACTGAGGTTGAACATGTTTTCCTATGGATTTTGGGAAAGTGGAAACCAGCCCTGACATCTAGGAGGTGGCCTGGCACTCAAACTAAGCCTTGGTGTTTTCCTGTTGAATATAAACAATTTCACTGAACATCAACATCAGGCAAGACCACTCAGTGACCATGCTGGATCCGGACAAAACTAAGTCAACTGCATTATTATGTCTGAATCCAGAAAAACATGAACATTGATCAAACCAACAAAATGACCAAACATCCTATAACCTGGCTATTATGACTCATGCTTCTACATCCATTGCAGTATTAGCTTTTTCTAGTCTTACTTCTTTCTAGATAATATATATTAAGATACTTAATCAGAATAACCCATTTTCTGAAATCATCCAGCCCAAAGTAAAAGGCTACTTCCTTGAACTTTCCTCAAAATCACCCGACACAAAACCAAATCTTATCAGATGTCCTTTCTAACACCCTCTTACTCAGATGTCCCACAATTCCTCATATGTCCTCTCTCACTTGTGAGATGAGCAAAAAATCTAAGTTGATCAACTGTGGGTGTGTTTTGTGGTCTGTGGGTAGAAGATACTTCAAATAAGTTTTTTCTATTTATGGAAATTAAAGATGTATTCACAATTTTAAAATATTTTCACCACTTTTTCCTATTCAATGTGGTTTATGTTTTGTATGTGGAATAAAATAGTTAAAATTTTATATACAATATTCAAATACATCAAGCCTTTCCTTCTCAGTATCTGATTTTACATCCAGTTTTGCTTGTGAAAGAATGGTTCCGATAAATTTGAGTACAAACCAAGTTTCAGGGCTGGCGCGGTGGCTCACGCCTGTAATCCTAGCACTCTGGGAGGCCGAGGCGGGCGATTGCTCGAGATCAGGAGTTCGAAACCAGCCTGAGCAAGAGCCAGACCCCGTCTCTACTATAAATAGAAAGAAATGAATTGGCCAACTAATATATATAGAAAAAATTAGCCGGGCATGGTGGCGCATGCCTGTAGTCCCAGCTTCTTGGGAGGCCGAGGCAGAAGGATCACTTGAGCCCAGGAGTTTGAGGTTGCTGTGAGCTAGGTTGACGCCAGCGAACTCACTCCAGCCTGGGAAACAAAGCGAGACACTTTCTCAAAAAAAAAAAAAAAAAAAAAGTTTCAATAAATGATATGCTAGTCCATTTAGAGTTGCTATAACATCGCCCAGATGGTACTCTTGCCTCCATCGGAGCCACCAGAACCAGAGGCCAAGCTGAGTGGAGGACGGTGAGCGCAGAACCGGTGAGCCAGCGGCAGCAGAACAGCAGGGACTGGCAGGGAGCAGCCCTGTAGCGCAAGCACCGTCCGGCCTACCCGCCCCTACATCCGGGCACTTGCCTGCCGCTGGCTGTCACTCAGCAAGCGCCCTACCCTTACTTCCGGCCTGGCCTCAATTGGGCCACTCCCACCAGACGCGAGCTCCACCCCTAAATCTTACACCTCCGGGCCTGCAGCACCTCCACGATCGTCCACACAGCTCCAGGACACCTGTTATATCTCTGTCCTCAAATAATCCATTTCTGACCCCTCCACTCTCTTCCCAACTGCGTCTGATCCAGAGCCCGGGCCTCCTAGCCGTGACCCCGCCCACTCCCTCTAGGCCACGCCCCTGTCGCATTTGAGGCCTCTGACCTGCCCAAATTGAGGGCGTGGGGATGCTTCTCATATGCGTAATTAGCTCAATCCACCCTTACCTCATTTGCCCTCTCTTGCTTGTGATTTCTTAGTTTCAACAGAAAAAAACAAACTCTATAAAATAATTTTAAAGAGATTTATTCTGAGCCAAATTGGAGGACCATGACCTGGAGCACCGCACAAGAAGACTTGGGCAAGCAGACTTGCTGTGGCAGGGTTACAGTTTGATTTTATACATTTCAGGGAGACATGGGTTACAGATAAAGTCATAAATCAATACATGGGAGGCATGCATTAGTTTGGCCCCAAAAGGGGGACCATCTTGAAGGGGGGCTTACAGGCTATAGGTGAGTTTAAAGATTCTTTGACTTGTAATTGGTAAAGATCAGAAGCTTTGTCTAAAGGCTTGGAATGTTTTAATGTAAGGAGCTATTTATTAGAGATAAGCCACCAGACATATATTTGTTGTGTAAATCGAGGACCTGCAGGTTTGTCTTGCATATATCCTTAGGCCTGTTAATGGGTTACAAAGGCTGTCTCCAAGAAGTGTGTGTGTGTGGGGGGGGGCGTGATAAAAAATAAAGAAATAAAATAATTAAAATTAAAAAAATAAAAATAACAAATTTAAAAAATAGAGTTTCTATAACAGAATACTGGGTAATATAATGACTATTGATTCTGGTGGCTGGAAAGTCCAAGAGCATGGCACTGGCATCTACCCAGCTTCTGGTGAGGGCCTCATGCTACCTCACAACATGGTGGAAGAGTGGAAGAAGAAGCAAGTATGTGCAGAGACCAAACATGAGAAACGACCTCGATGTACCATATCCTGCTATCTCAGGAATAACTCACTCTCCAGAGAACTATTCTAGTCTTGGGAGAGAGACATTACTCTATTTTAACCACCTAATCACCTCGTAAAGGTACCCCCTCTTGGCCAGGCATGGCAGCTCACACCTGTAATCCCAGCATGTTGGGAGGCTGTGGTGAGAGGATTGCTGGAGGCCGGGAGTTCAAGACCAGCCTGAGAAACATAGTGAGACTCAGTTTCTAAAAAAAATAATAAAAAATAAAAGTACCAACTTTCAACATTGCTGCACTGAGAGCTAAGTTTCCAAAATGAGTTTCTGCAGGCACACTCAAACAATAGCAAATGATATTAAGAATAAGAAACCTAATCATTACTTTTTTTTTTTTTTGAGACAGAGTCTCACTTTATTTCCCAGGCTAGAGTGAGTGCCATGGCATCAGCCTAGCTCACAGCAACCTTGAACTCCTAGGTTCAAGCAATCCTGCTGCCACAGCCTCCCAAGTAGCTGGGACTACAGGCATGTGCCACTATGCCCAGCTAATTTTTTCTATATATATAGTTGGCCAATTAATTTCTTTCTATTTTTAGTAGAGACGGGGTCTCGCTCTCACTCAGGCTGGTTTCAAACTCCTGACCTTGAGCAATCCGCCCACCTCGGCCTCCCTGAGAGCTGGGATTACAGGCGTGAGCCACCATGCCCAGCCCTAATCATTACTTTTATCAAGTGTTGCTAATGTCACACACATTTTTCTAAGTGTTTCACATACATTAATTTATTTAATCTGCATCAGAAAACTGTGGTTCTGAGAGTTGCCTAAGATACTGTCCCAAGATTGCACAGATAGAAAGGAATGGAGCAGGAGAGATTGGAAGAACCTGTTTTTCTGATGTTAATATCCTTGCTCTGAACCACTACATTGCGTTCTCACAGATGTGCAATCAATCATCAATGCCCTTTTGCCTCCAATATCCTCAGGTAGGTTTAGGAACAATTTTTATAAAAACGGGGCAGGGACTTTTTTGTTTATTATAATCTCCTTTCTTCATTTTATTAAATTTAACAAAACTGGATTAAATTTTAATCAAAATCTTTGGTTCATAGCATGTTATCATTGATCCAATCATGGCCTATAATTATATATACTTATTATTTCATCTTAATATATATTTATATTATATATCATAAATATAAAACAAACCCAAAAACCTTCCACTCAAAACAAAATTGGGGACTTTGAGATGATCTAATTGTTCATGTTAATTAAAGAGGCACACAGCTTCCAGGCACTACTGTCCAGTGACTTCCATTCCATTTTCTTCATTGCCTCCTTTTTCTCCACTGCTCTCCATCCCATCTTGTATTCTCTCTGCCTGTCATCTTCCCAATTTTTTTCTTTGTAACTTATTTTCATTTCTGACTCCAATCCTTTTACTTTCCATCCCTGAATTGAGGGCTGCTATAAGCTGAGGAGTGAAAAGGAAGGGAAGATAGAAATGAGGAGGAGAGAGGTTGGAGGACAGGGATTAAAATATGATTATGGAAAGGATATACTTGGAAAGTAATTTTTAAAAAATTTTAGGATGTTGTCATGTCCATTTCATTGATATAAATAGCTTTTCTTTGAACTGATTTCATTGGGTTAAAGTGGATCAGACATTCATTTTGCGTGAAATATCTTTCTTTTTGTTTGTTTCAAATGGGAACTTGAGGCCGGGGGCGGTGGCTCAAGCCTGTAATCCTAGCTTTCTGGGAGGCCGAGGTGGGCGGATCCTTTGAGCTCAGGAGTTCGAGACCAGCCTGAGCAAGAGCGAGACCCCATCTCTACTATAAATAGAAAGAAATTAATTGGCCAACTAATATATATAGAAAAAAATTAGCCGGGCATGGTGGCACATGCCTGTAGTCCCAGCTACTTGGGAGGCTGAGGCAGCAGGATTGCTTGAGCCCAGGAGTTTGAGGTTGCTGTGAGCTAGGCTGACGCCACGGCACTCACTCTAGCCTGGGCAATAAAGTGAGACTCTGTCTCAAAAAAAAAAAAAAAAAAAAAAAACAAATGGGAACATGAGATTCTTTTTGTTTACCTTCAGGTTGGTCTTACAAGGGAGAATAAAACAAACATGTGACAGAGCTATACCAACTTGTTGTTATTGTTAGTATTAGCCTGATGCATATTTCATTAAATCTAAGAATCCCATGATTAAAAGCTACATTTTTACTTTGTGAACTACTAGGAATGAAAAATATAAACGCTGCTAATTAAATAGTTTCACATGCTATGGAATACATCTCCTGAAAATGAACTCTAAAGGACTAGGATGTAAGTTATCTATTTGGGAGATGATCTCAGGAAGCAAGAGTGAGGGAAAAGTCAATAAAGTATGTGTTGGCCGGGCGCGGTGGCTCAAGCCTGTAATCCTAGCTCTCTGGGAGGCCGAGGTGGGCGGATCGTTTGAGCTCAGGAGTTCGAGACCAGCCTGAGCAAGAGCGAGACCCCATCTCTATAAAAAAAATAAATAAATAAATAAAGTATGTGTTAGTGATCCAGTTGCTACAGTGTCATCTGGAGTCCATTCTCACAGGAACTCTCTAAAAGATGCATAGAACAAACCTCAGTGTTATATGGGGGAAAGCTAGGCAGATGGGTCATCTATTAATCATATTCTATCCCCCATGCCTGGAGATTGCATTCTGGGATATTCATTCCCCTGCATTTTGGGATATCTCCTTGCATAGCTGAATGGCCTTCCATAGCTTCAGAGAAAACAGAGGATGCCAAGATATGTATTTTATGTGAGATGTTGTTAACATATATTGAAGTGTTTGCCACAGATGTTCTGAAATCAGGGCGCCCCAGGAAATGTGCTGCCACCCATCACAAGCAAATGCTGCAGTCCATTCCTTGAAAACAGTTCCTGTTGTGTCATCCATTCCAATGCTACATCCATTTTGCCATTAAATCTTCAAGTGGTGGCTGGTAGCAACTCTTAAAAAAAGATTTATGAGGCCGAGTGCAGTGGCTCACACCTGTAATCCTAGCTGTCTAGGAAGCCGAGGCGGGTGGATCGTTTGAGTTCAGGAGTTCAAAACCAACCTGAGCAAGAGCGAGACCCCGTCTCTACTATAAATAGAAAGAAATTAATTGGCCAACTAATATATATAGGAAAAAATTAGCCAGGCACGGTGGCAGGTGCCTGTAGTCCAAGCTACTCGGGAGGCTGAGGCAGCAGGATCGCTTGAGTCCAGGAGTTTGAGGTTGCTGTGAGCTAGGCTGACGCCATGGCACTCACTCTAGCCTGGGCAACAAAGTGAGACTCTGTCTCAAAAAAAAAAAAAAATGATTTATGACAGAAGGCTACTGGAACAAGGATTGTCCTCATTACTGGTAGCAGCTTCAAAAATATGACCAATATTTAGTGTCTCTTTCCACTACCCATTCTAGAATTTCCTCATCTTTAGGTAGCCCTTTGGTAGAATCATGCTATTGGTAACATGCAGAACCTTAGACCTTTATCTCTGAGAGATCTGAAGTTTTGAGAAGCCCTTGTTAGACCATAGTTTCTACCATTGCCTTGTTAGTGGTTCAATCCAGTTGAATCCCCCAGGTTCCAGACATTTTACTCTATTCCTTGCGTTCAAAGCTCATCGTGATAATCAGGTTGATTGTCGGTATGGGAGTTTCTTTTTTGCCCACTAGTTAACTACCATGAGGACCCCAAAGTTAACAGGCAGTAATGATAGCTTTAGGTTTTGTGGAACTCCTGCAATATCCCCAAGGTGAGTGCCTCCCCTATCGTGGGAACCAAGGCTTCTCTCCAATCCCACAAAGCTGCAGAGACAAATGTAACAAATTGTGGACAAGTAGGTCATGAGGAGTGATGTGAGGGAAGCCAATTCTGCTTTTACCCCTTGGATCATGGATCTGTGGATTCTAGCTGTTGGTGACCCAGCACTGTATATCAGTCACTGGTTCGATACCTAAAGCACATCCTGGAGGACAGTGTCCCAACCCCATAGGGGATTCTTTAAAGTTGGTGCCTCAGCTGAACCTTCAATGGGTGTTAAGTTGTTCTATGAGGTCAGAGTGTGGCAGCACCAATGGATCCATAGTTTTCTTCCAATTGGTATACCTCCCCTACCATAAAATAGGTAAGTTAAGGCAATGTTATAGGGAATTCTAGGTCTATAATTAGAAACAGTAAGTCTTTGAAAATAGGGGCAGGCAGAGGCATTGTGCATAGGGAAACCAAACCTATATTTAGAGTAGTTGTCAATTTTGCTAATGATTAATCACTAACTTTTACAAGGTTAAAGAGGTTTGATATGAATAAACTGCTATTAAATTTGGCCTCCGCATAAATTCCATTTCTGCCATGGTGGCTGTTTCATTTATGGACCCATTGCATAAACATTGGTACTGCTGTGAATAGAAGTGGTCTGAGTTCTACAAGGTGAGTCATTTGTCCACCTGGTGGTTGAGTGCCATTCCTTGAGTATTGATGGGAGACAAATTTGTGTCCCAAGATCCAACCTTATGCATATTTTCCAGATTTCCTTGCTAGATCCCATCTTGCTCTTTTCAGCATGTTGGCTTATCTACTGAACTACTCCCACTGCCTTGAAATTCATATTTATATATACATAATTGTTTTATCTTAGGCCACTTCTCCTTCCAAAAAGAGTTCATGATGAAGTACACTTCTAGTAGCTCTGCCCACTGAGCAGATTTCTCCTAGCCACTGTCCTTTAATACCACATTGGTCTGAGGTGTAATTTGACAATTATTGAAACAATTTATGGGTGAAACAGGCCCAAATGCATTTCTCCTCCATCACTTGTTCGTTGCCATGGGTGTGAACTTAATTTGGGAAATGGGAGAAAATGATACTGGACTCTGGACTACTTATTTGTGCAGTTTACTTAAGATTCTTGGCTATTCCTGGGCTCAATTTTTAATGCACCATGTAATGGATGCTGCAGTGTCTGCTCAATCTTTATGACTTAATAGATCTGATAATACCTACTAAGATGGGCAGTTTCAGTTGCATGGTCACTTGGTGCCCACGCTGTATGTTGGATATATTATGTCATACAATCTGAGTGGCAAGTTAGCTTTTTTGCAGTGTTGTCCTGCTTTGGACAAAAGCCCTCTTTTCCTCTGAACCACATTCAACATTCAGAGTCTTCTTAGGCACTGACTTCAATAGGGTTGAAGCACTATTGTCTATGTTATCTCCAAAATTGAAAGAGGTCAAACATAGTGTGCCTATATGTGGTAAGAGTTCAAGGCACAATAATTTTTCCTTTAATTGGTATGGCTCCAAGGGTCCACTGGAACCCTAAACACTTTGTCAAAGTGGCTTGCCCTAAGTTGTAAGATTTGCAATATCTACTAGAAACCAGATCAGTAGCACTTTGGTAAATCTTGTTTTTCTAGGAATATGTCCATTTTATCTAATTTAAATAACATAACATTATGTATACCATCCTATGGTTATTTCTTTACCATCTATAGAATCTGTGGTGATGCTGTCTTTTTCATTCCTGAACTTATGATATTATTAGTTTGTTTCTTGTCATTCCTGTTTCTTGATCGGGCTTTTTAGGGGTTATATATTTTGGGTTTGTTGATAATTTTTAATGTTTGTTTAATTTCTACATCATTAATATTTATTCTTATGATTATTTGATTTCTTCTGCTTTGTACTTAATTCCATTTTTTGATTTCTTAAAATAGGTTCTTGATATTACATGAATGTTTTCTTTTTTTTTTTTTTTTTGAGACAGAGTCTCACTTTATTGCCCAGGCTAGAGTGAGTGCTGTGGCATCAGCCTAGCTCACAGCAACCTCAAACTCCTGGGCTCAAGCAATCCTGCTGCTTCAGCCTCCCAAGTAGCTGGGACTACAGGCATGTGCCACCATGCCCGGCTAATTTTTTTCTATATATATTAGTTGGCCAATTAATTTCTTTCTATTTATAGTAGAGGTGGGGTCTCGCTCTTGCTCAGGCTAGTCTTGAACTCCTGAGCTCAAACGATCCGCCCACCTCGGCCTCCCAGAGAGCTAGGATTACAGGCTTGAGCCACCGCGCCGGCCCAATGTTTTTTAATATAGTAATTTAAAGATTANTCTCGCTCTTGCTCAGGCTAGTCTTGAACTCCTGAGCTCAAACGATCCGCCCACCTCGGCCTCCCAGAGAGCTAGGATTACAGGCTTGAGCCACCGCGCCGGCCCAATGTTTTTTAATATAGTAATTTAAAGATTAAAAATGGGCCGGGCACAGTGGCTCAAGCCTGTAATCCTAGCTCTCTGGGAGGCCGAGGTGGGCGGATCATTTGAGTTTAGGAGTTCGAGACCAGCCTGAGCAAGAGCGAGACCCCATCTCTACTATAAATAGAAAGAAATTAATTGGCCAACTAATATATATAGAAAAAATTAGCCGGGCATGGTGGCACATGCCTGTAGTCCCAGCTACTTGGGAGGCTGAGGCAGCAGGATGGCTTGAGCCCAGGAGTTTGAGGTTGCTGTGAGCTAGACTGACAGCACGGCACTCACTCTAGCCTGGGCAATAAAGTGAGACTCTGTCTCAAAAAAAAAAAAAAAAAAAAAGATTAAAAATGTATCTCAAAGTATGATTTTAGATGCATTATTTAAGATTTGTGTTGAATATTCATTAAAATTCAGTAAAAATATTTCATAATTTCCACTGATTTCTTCTTTGGTAGATATTCATAAATATATTTATGTTTTAAGTTCCAAATATTTGGCTGGCTGATTTCTAACTTAATTTTAATGCAACATCTGTTAAAATAAATTCAAGTACCTGAATTTAGTATGTGATAGATAGCCTTTTATATTAATGGTAAAATATTATTCAATAAATATGTAATATCTAGCTAGCTACTGCTAGAGATAAACAAAGGTGGTTCCCTACCTCATTCTTTATTACAAAAAAATTTCAGGTAAATAAAATATTTAACATGTATAAATGTTAAGATTTAAATGTGGTTGGGTATAGTGGCTCATGCCTGTAATCCTCGCACTCTGGGAGGCCAAGGCGAGAGGGAAGATCAATTAAGCCCAGGAGTTTGAGGTTGCAGTGAGCTATAATGACACACCACTGCACTCTAGCTAGGGGTGACAGAATAAGACTCTGCCTCAAAAAAAAAAAAAAGATTTAAGTGATTACATGAAAGAATAAACTTATTAGAAATAATGATAGGATATTATCTTTGAAAACCAGGTAGGAGCGGCCTCTCTTCACCTTTTCTTACTGTTTGGACTTTAGATGCAGAGTTATAACAAATTATCATCACTCATCCTTGTAAAACATACTCCTATTTTATTTATTTTTCTATTTTCTATTGTCCTCAATCATCTCTTCTACCACTGAACCATCATGATTGTTCAATATTTAAAAAAATATATATATGCATACATGTAAATCTGTAGGGTTTTGACATGTAAATGTGTTTATGATGTACATCAATGGGACTCAGGTATATACAGTGTCTCGTGCTATTGTCATTATTCAAGCATCACTATGATTTTAAGATCAATATTTCTATTTTTATTTATTTATTTTTTTTTGAGACAGAGTCTCGCTTAGTTGCCCAGGCTAGAGTGAGTGCCGTGGCGTCAGCCTAGCTCACAGCAACCTCAAACTCCTGGGCTCAAGTAATCCTTCTGCCTCAGCCTCCCAAGTAGCTGGGACTACAGGCATGCGCCACCATGCCCAGCTAATTTTCTTTTCTATATATATTAGTTGGCCAATTAATTTCTTTCTATTTATAGTAGAGACGGGGTCTCGCTCTTGCTCAGGCTGGTTTCGAACTCTTGACCTCAAGCAATCCGCCCGCCTCAGCCTCCCAGAGAGCTAGGATTACAGGCGTGAGCCACCGCGCCCGGCCTAAGATCAATATTTCTATACACACAACTTCTATCATGAATCTGGTGCAATATAGGGTGTGTTTATGTTCATACATATAAAATAGATACATACATAAATATATTTAAAAATCTGTTGAATTCTCAATGTCATAATCAGGAAGTACCTAATAGAGATGTGTTGGAGTTACTATAATTTAGGATTCTCTCTAAATTCAGGACCTTGCCTCATCCACAGAGAGATTCTGTCAATATTTACACCCAAGCATAAGAGTTCGCCTGCTTCTTTGTTCTTGCCCTGCTATTGCTATCATGGATTTGTCATTACCCCTTGTTGATGCTCTTCCTCTGCAGACAGACCTACTGCTGGTGCCCACTGTGGTGATTTCTTTCTGAGGCACCTACATCACAGGCTACACTTGCCTCTCCTCTCCCCTGGAGCAAAGTGCTCCCAAGTGACTCCCATAAACCTTTCCGCTAACCAGAGCTTTCAATCTTCTGCTGTCATTACCACCCATTCTGTTGTTCCAATTTTCTGTCTTGTTATATTTCTCATTTATTTATTCTTACTGTAGTGCTTTATTTCCCCTGCACAGTTAAGTAAAAAAATCTGGTTTTGAAGGGAATCACCAGACTCAGTAACATTTGTTTGTGGTTTTCAAATCAGCTCTCACAATGATCATGGAGTTGGCTGCATTCTGAGTGGCAGATGGGTTGTGTCTCTGCTCCCTCTCTGTAATGTCTGTGGAAATGCAGACAGGTCTTCACTCTTGTGTGTGGCTTCCAACACAGCACCTGGAACCAGGGAGGATACAAAAATGTGCTTCCTAAATGTAGGAATTAATCAGATTTTTACAAATACAATCAAGGAAATTTATATTGTATTCATTCACGCTTTTGTCAACAGTTTGCTTGACAGATGAAAAAGTATTATAATGAAATTTCACCATTGATACCATATGCCAAAGAAGAAAACTACCTACTTCGAGAAAGACCACACCTAACCAAAGAAGTACTTAATATTTATTCTCATTAAGATAATTCTATCCATGATAATATCAATAATGATGATAATCATAATGGTTGAGCAAATTAATTTATTCCAGGTACTTCCCAAATATTCACTTTTATTATTGAATGCTTTCTTGAAAGCTACCTTGTATAAATAATATGAGAGTTTATATACTTTCCATTTAACAGAAATAAAAAGAGGCCTAGGGAAATGAGATAACTTGCACATAAAAAGAGATGGAACTGCCCCTTAACCTAAGCAGCCTGCTTCTAGAGCATCTTGCCATGACCTGGGTCCCCACCCAGTCTAGAGTTCTTTGAATTGGACAAGTTACCAGAAGACGGCAAAACATGAGACAGAAAGAGTCGAAAAAGAATTGGGTGACGACCCTTAAGCCTCCTGCCCCCCACATCCCAAATCATCTTTTAGGCATCCTGTCCCCACCCCTAACATTCTTCCACCCATAGACCTAGGTTACTTTCTATTCAAGTATGATTTAGGACAATAGTCACCTTTATATAAACCAATGTTCCCCAAAGGAGCTTGCCTCCAGCTGGTCCGGCAGTAATTTGGGTTTTCCACCACTAATCCAATCTATCCCCAGAACAGTTCTACTTTGGTCAGTTTCATCCTAGATGATTAAGTTTTTAAGATGACCTAGCGTAAGCAGATCTTCTGGTACAATTCTCCTAGACTTCCCTTCAACACCCAGCTTGCTCCTATCCGCTTAAGACCACCCCATTAGCCAGAGGATCATAAAAACCTGCGAGCTGGAGTTTTCTGAATGCTAGATACCCTGTGTCTCCTGGTATAGGACAGATCCGATGGGGTAGCACTTTCCCCGCTGTGTGCAGGAGACCTGGGATTCCTCAGACCAGGAGCCAAGACCCCAGAAGCCACCACCCCTTAGCCACGGCGGCTCCCTTTCCAACCTGAATTGTGCAAGCTCCCCTGGGAGGGCCAGAGTTTAAGTGGGACTTACTTTCCACCCCGCTGTGGAACTACTCCGGGAATGGCCACTTTCCCATAGCGCGGAGCATCTCGAGGCAGGGCGCAGAGCCCTCAGCTCTGGACGCGGTGCACTGGGGCCCCAGGAAAGGCAGAAGCCGCCTACCTGCGCCAGAAGCCCGACCGTCACCCCCAAACCGCACACAACCTCCCTGGATCAGGTCGCTTCGTTACCGGGACAGACGACGGGGACAGAAGACAGAGCCCGAGACCTCTGATGGCGGAGGCCTCCCCGAGCGTCGCCCTCCTCCTGCCCGCGCCAGCCACCACCACAAGTTCCAAATCTTGCGAAGTCCCAAATCTCGCTGGTGGCAGCGAATCCGACGAGCAGTGGCCGATCCCCTCCGCCGCCAGCCTGTGGCGCCCCGGAGCTTTGAGATTTCTTTCGCGGAGACCCTTCTTTGGCTGACGGTTTGTGAACAGTCGCTGTTGCAGTAACTCGTCTGCATTTGCCCAAACGCGATGGGAGGAGCCTTCGGAGAGCTTTGCAGGCATTTTTCTCTTTGGTTTGCGCTGCAATAAAATTGTCCAGCGAAGAGAAATTCTTTTTTCTCATGTGTTTCTAGTTTGGCGTTAGGGGAACAGTGAGGTGAAGGGGCCTGAGTGTGTGTGTGTGTGTGTGTGTGTGTGTTAGCGCGCGCGAGGCCAGTAGCGGGTGACCGGACGGGCGTGGGGGCCAAAAGCCGCTGGGCCCTCAGTGGCTTCCCTTGGCAAGGGATGGGGTGGGCAGTGGCGGCTTTTGTGCACAGGGACAACCCCACAGGAAGCCTGGCGGATCTTCAATCCTGCCCACACCTCCTCGACCTCCAAAAAAGACATCTAGGACACACACGGTCAGCAGAGCAGCCCTGCGAACTCCACTCAGCGCGTCTGCTCCGTCGCCCTAGGCGGTCTTCTCCGGGAGCCTCTCTCTAGTTCCTCTGTTTCCGCTTCCCCAGCATTTCCTCTTTCCACCTCTTGCCACACCGCGCTCAAATACACCACCCAGCCCAGACTTTTTGTCTCCCAGGAGCCTAGAACAAATCGCATCGAGTGTCCCTTCCAACTCCTCCAACTCTCCACAATTCCTTTGCCCATCGCCTGCGTCCCAGCGGACCTGCTGCGGCAAGAGCGCCGGCGCCGGCTGGAGCACGGAGGCATCCGAGGCCCGGACACACCGGTAAAACAGGCACTCGCCTGGCGGGATAGGGGTGCTTGGTACGTGCCCATCCTGCGCCTTTCCTCTCAATACCAAAGGAATTTGAATAGAATAACAACCTCATCAGACTGTCAAACGGGAGCTCTAACTTAAAAATGTCCAGCAAGATGTTAATCACTGTATAGGATAAAACGCCTCAAAACACTTCATAATGCTGCACTTTCTGATTCTAATACACATCTTGCCCCAGAGATTCTGAGTTGCCTTCAGCCAATAGTCAGCTATGGCCAATGACACATATGTAAATTTTCTAGTTATATATAAATACGAAACAATGCTATGAAATCTTACTATACACACCATTACCCGACAAGCTTTTTTTCGCTCCACAACTTACACCTACATAATAACACATCATAATTTCATTTAACAGCAGCAAACATCTCAACAGGAATTTAAAATCATTTATTTTGAATTTTCTCCTGTTAACACATTTTCCAGTTTTTAGTTTTGGCTACAATCATGCTGAACTAGTGGGAATAGTAGTAGGAACTGTGTGTGTGTGTGCATCTGTGCGTACAAGGGTGTGTGGGTGGCCGGGGCGAGGTGGCTCACGCCTGTAATCCTAGCACTCTGGGAGGCCGAGGCAGGCGGATTGCTCCAGGTCAGGAGTTTGAAACCTGAGCAAGAGCGAGAGCCCGTCTCTACTATAAATAGAAAGAAATTAATTGGTCAACTAATATATATATAGAAAATATTAGCTGGGCATGGTGACACATGCCTGTAGTCCCAGCTACTTGAAAGGCTGAGGCAGTAGGTAGGATTGCTTGAGCTCAGGAGTTTGAGGTTGCTGTGAGCTAGGCTGAAGCCACCACACTCACTCTAGCCTGGGCAACAAAGTGAAACTCTGTCTCAAAAATAAATAAAGGGATAAAATAAAATAAATAAAACTAGATAATCCCTCTGTGCTATGCTAAGAGAATAGACACGATAAGTGTAATTTGTCTAGGTGTCCCTGACACATGGAGAAGCTTTCTGGAGTGAATGGAAAGGGCCAGGAATTGGGTTCCTACCCCAAGGGAACTTCTTCCCCCATCCTTCAGCCTTTACTCTTGGAAAGCTTGATTAAGTTTTATCAATGTCAACAAGAATGAGGCAATTTTTGTCTTGATCCAATCAGGGAGGCTCTGAATCAATTTGTCAAAAAAAGGAGTGTCAATGCCCCCAGGCATTTGAACTTGATTTGTGACATCCTAACCCAGGCAGAATTGCTATAAAAGCCCACGCTCAGCACTGGGCTAGATCATTTGCCCTCTTTCCTAGACCAGCTACACAGCTTGGCCTGGACCTGAGGCTGAAGCTATGGCCTTTCGCCCATCAACCTCGGAAGAGCTGCCTTGCAGGCAGACATATCCAGACCTCCACATGCTACCAGGCCTCAGCCAGGCGCATAACTGGGCACAAGCACTGGATAACTTCACTGAGCCAGGCCGCCAGTCCTGCCAGCGCCCACAGTTCTGCGGGAATGTGGACTGGGGTGCACACCGGCTGCCCTGCTGGGCTTACAACCAGCTCAGAGCCATTCCCGCCTATGAGAGGGGTCAAAAACGCCAGCGAGACCCACACGTCCAGGAGCCAACGGCTGAACCCACAGAGGAGCTACAGTCACCTCAAGAAAAGGCGGATGCTTCCGACAGCGGGGTCAAATGGGGCAGGAACCAGGCGGGAGATGCCAGCGCTTGCCATGGTGGACAGACTCACGCCCAGGGTGCTCCTGGGAGCCCAGGCCGGCCACGGAAGCTGCTAAAAACCACAGCTTAAAATACGGAGGAACCCGGATTAGAGAGAAACTCCAGCCTTGCTTGCCACCCACAGCACGAGCCCCCTCAACCTAGAAAGGGGCCCCAGACACCCAGATGGACTTCCTGGAACTGGTACCCTGCACACCTGGGAGCCACCAGATCTGTGCAGTGCAGACCATTCCTTAGTTTGTTCTTCCTCGTCTCAACAACCTAAGGTTTTCAGTTAGAAAAACTTTCTTCATGTAATGAGTGTTTTAAGGAACTTTTCTTTTAGATTCACTCTAAATTGTGATGGTTCTTCATGGAAATTGTACACATGATTAAAGCCCTTTGCCTTATTCTCTAGCTGTGGAATTGATTTTTGGGTGTTTGAAGTCAGGAAAGAAAATAGTCTATGTGGGTCTGGGGCAGGAAGGTCACAGGCTCTCAGTCAGAGCTAGAGGGGAACTTGAGGGGCCTTTGCCAGGGCCTGCCTATATTTAGGATATTCTCTCTGCCAGCGTGTCAGCTATCAGCTTCTCTCTTTGTCCTCCAATGAATACAAGTATTTCTCATTTTCATATTATAGTAACTCTTACACACAGCAACCCCAAGAAATCACCCTGAAATATTCCTACCGCGTCATCCTAGCATTCTTAGTCCTAAGTCTCTTGTGGCATCTTTCTGAAGTCTTCTTCCTGTTGCTCTGCCTACTGCCTCTACTGCAGTTCTGCTTCTTAATGCTTTGGATCAAATAATTGTGCTGGAGAACAGCAAGTGGTAGCGGTTCTGATTCTCTGATTCTGACCTATGCCGTGGTCATGTTAGCATGGATTTAGACAATGACATTCTTCTGTTTGTTGGCAGGGGAACCCTGTAGTCTAGATCTTGTGTGTGGGTGGTTCCAGGGTGGCCAGTGGCAATGGAGCCATAATTGTTGGTCTCAAATTCAGTCTTAAAATCTTGGTAAATGTGAGACTGGGATTAGGGTAGGTCAGTTGTTACGCTTAAAGAACTCACCCTCCCCAAACTTCCATCCAAACCTCCTATAAAACCCACCCCTCTTCCCTTTCTAGGGGTGTATTAGGCACATAACCTTTGCCAGACCCATAGGGAGATAAAGGAATGGAATATAAGAGGGGAACTTACTTTCCTTATCCTTTCCAGTTGTTTGAAAAGAATTTGTTTACTCCTCCCAGAAAAACCCTCTATAAAACCCAAGGCTCCCCTCTTCTCTCTTGTGGATAGCTTTTTTGGCCTCCACTCATCTGCATCCAGATGCTCAAAATAAACAGCATTGTGCTACACCTGAGGCTTCGCGTGTTTCCCTAACGGCATCGGACCTAACATCAATGTGAACTAAAGTAAAATCTCTAGATTCCCCCAACTAGTTGACTCAATGGACCTCCTCTTGGCCAAGGGGATATCCTGCAACTAAATTGCCTGCCATGAGGAGGGAGGTCAGACATGCTTCCATATGCCCCACCCCCTTTTTGGAAATATCCTTTATAACTCATTGATAGGCCTAAGGCTATGCAAGACAAACTCCCAGGTTCTCAATTTACACAACAAGTATGTCTAGCAGCCTGTCTTTAATTATGACCTCCCCATCTTAAACCATCCCAAGCCTTTACACCAAGCTTCACTTCTTTAACCAATTACAAGTCAAAGAATCTTTAAACCCACCTATAACCTGTAAGTCCCCGCTTGGAGATGGCCTACCTTTTTGGGCCAAACCAATGTACACCTTCCATGTATTGATTTATGACTTTACCTGTAACCCCTGTCACCCTGAAATGTATCAAACCAAACTATATCCCTAGACAACCTCCTAAAACAAACAAACAAACAAACAAACAAACTGTAACCCAACCACAGTGAGTCCATTTGTCCATTTGCTCAAGGCTTCTTGGGCTTCACTCTGAGTCATGGACCTCAAATTTGGCTCAGAATAAACTTCTTTAAATTATTTTACAGAATTTGGCTTCTTTTCCATTGACATCAGCAATCTGGTGAAGAGGAAAATCCTTATACAATTTCCCTTCTGGGTCTAGCAAAGGAGCTGCACTTTCATTTTCAGTTTCATGGTCTTCTGGGCCCTCCACACACCCACTACTACTTCCAGCTTCTAACCACATGAGACTCCTGATGCCCCAACCTCTAGATTAGTTCAGTGCTCAGCAGGGCTGGAGGAGCTCCTGCCTCCTGTCCTGGAATCCCTGTGTCAATCACACACACACACACACACACACACACACAAACACACACACAAACACACACACACGAGATTAAAATGTCCTTATTTAAATATTTTATTTACTTCTTGATGGAAGGGTATTAAGAAAGGAAAACTGTAAACTTTCAGGATGAAATGTTGAGAGGAATTTTTCTTCTTTTAAGTTTGTTTTTTTCTTGTGTAAAAATTGTGATCATGATAAAATAAACACTCTTAAAATATCCTGAAAACATAAAATACTCTTAAATATTTACATGCTTTATTATGGAATCTAGATTCATTTCTTTAAGACTGTTGAAAAAAAGTATGTAATAAGTTGGTAGGCATAAAATTGACTGGGATATCATTGTGTTTCCTTTTATGCTTTTTAGTAAAAGAGAACACTCAAATAGTTAAGCACAAAGGGATTTATTAGGGGGTAAAGATAATTTAAAGTTTGATGGTAAGGTGAAGGCAGATTTTTGACTGAACTTTAGGAATGACTCTCAGAACCAAATGTGGCTCCAACTTCAGAGATGATGAACTAAGGCCCAGAGAAATTAAATAACTTGCTGAGGTCCACCATCTAGAAAGACACACCTCTGCTGGCTAATGCAGTCAGACAGCCACTGGTGCCTCAGAACTTTGCCTCTTACTATTACACAGATACACACACACTCTGAAGTCCTTGTAATGTAGCAATTGACCAGTCAAAGATAAAGCCGGCCTTGTGAAAGGCCAAGGTAAGAATGGACAACTACCCCTGCCCCACCTCTCACCCACAACCCAAACCATTTATTAGGCATTTCCCCAAGAATTGCTCTGCTCAGATACCTGGGTTTCAGAATCTGCTCCAGAACTACTCATATGATTTAGACCAATAATCAGTTTTCTATGGGCCGGGTGCAGTGGCTCACACCTGTAATCCTAGCACTCTGGGAAGCCCAGGAAGGAGATCACTTGAGCTCAGGGGTTCCAGACCAGCCTGAGCAAGAACGAGACCCAATCTTCACTGAAAATAGAAAAAATTAGCTGGGCATGGTGGCACATGCCTATAGTCCCAGCTACTTGGGAGGTAGAGGCAGAAGGATTGCTTAAGCCCAGGAGTTTGAGGTTGCTGTGAGCTAGGCTGACACCACGTCACTCTAGCCCAGGCAACAGAGTGACACTCTGTCTAAAAAAAAAAAAAAAAAATCAGCTTTCTACAAACCAGTGTTCCCCCAACAGCTTTCTGCTACAAAGTCAAAACTTGTACTTTTCAATTCCTAATCCAGTCTATCACCAAAACCGTTTGATTCTGGACAATTTCATCAAAGGTGATTGGATTTGATCTTAATATAATCAGGCCATTCTTCTGATGCAATTATATCCTGGGCCACCTGTCTGAATCTCCATAGGAACTTCTTTTTTTTTTTTTGAGACAGAGTCTCACTTTGTTGCCCAGGCTAGAGTAAGTGCCATGGTGTCAGCCTAGCTCACAGCAATCTCAAACTCCTGGGCTCAGGCAATCCTGCTGCCTCAGCCTCCTGAGTAGCTGGGACTACAGGCATGCGGCACCATGCCCGGCTAATTTTTTCTATATATATTAGTTGGCCAATTAATTTATTTCTATTTATAGTACAGACGGGGTCTCACTCTTGCTCAGGCTGGTTTCCAACTCCTGACCTTCAGCAATGCGCCTGCCTGGGCCTCCCTGAGTTCTAGGATTACAGGGGTGAGCCGTCCGGCCTGGCCAGGAACTTCTAATTAGCAAGAGGAGCAGAAAATGGTATAGGCTGGGGTCCTCTGAATCCCATTCACATATTCGTCAGTTGGAGCTGGACAGACGTGATGAACTTTCAGTGGCATGTGCAGGAAGCCTGGGGTCTAGACCAGTGGCCATGGCAAGACCCAGGGACATGGCCTGGGACCCATCATTCTTGACCTAGCTGTGCCTCCTGGCCATGCTGGGAGGAGTCAGATCCTCCAGATACTGTCGTCAGAGTTCCGTCCTTAGTCCTGGGCTCTACATCTGAACCATAACAAGTAAAATAGTTTACATCACAGATGTTTCACTAAAAATAAGGGTTACTAAGCATTACATTATAATTAACATATATAATTAAAACTGCAAAGCCAGGTGTGGTGGCTCACTGCGGGGGTAATCCTAGCACTCTGGGAGGCGGAGGAGGGAGGATCTATCAAGGTCAGGAGTTTGAAAACAACCTGAGCAACAGCCAGACTCCCTCTCTACTGAAACTAGAAAGAAATTAGCTGGCCAACTAAGAATATATAGAAAAACTTAGCCAGGCATGGTGGCGCATGCCTGTAGTCCCGGCTACTTGGGAGGCTGAGGTACTAGGATTGCTTGAACCCAGGAGTTTGAGGTTGCTGTCAGTAAGCTGATGCCATGGCAATCTAGCACAGGCAATGGAGTAAGACTCTGTGTCAAAATAAATAAATAAATAAAACTGAAAGACATAAAAAAAAAAACCCACATGCAAAATATATAAAAAGCACTTTTATATGCAAAGTCTACAAAAAAAGATGTAGTCTTAATAAAAAGTGTTATAAAAAAGACATAAAAGGCTGGGCACAGTGGCTTACGCCTGTAATCCTAGAACTCTGGGAGGCAGGAGGATCACTCAAGGTCAGGAGTTTGAAACCAGCCTGAGCAAGAGCGAGACTCTGTCTCTACTAAAAATAAGAAATTCATTGGCCAACTAAAAATGTATAGAAAAAATTAGCTACTTGGGAGGCTGAGGCAGGAGGATCCCTTGAGCCTAGGATTTTGAGGTTGCTGTGAGCTAGGCTGACCCCACGGCACTCTAGCTGGGGCAACAGAGTCAGTGTGACTGACTGTTTTTGAGACTGTGTCTCAAAAAAAAAGACAAAAAATATAGTTTTTGTTAAAAAATAATTTTCCTAGTTTACAGGTTTTTAAAACGTGTTTTAAATTCAAAATGTTTAAAACAGAGCAAACTAAATAAATATAAAAAATTATAAAAATTAGTCCCGATGTGGTGGCTCACACCTGTAATCCTAGCACTCTGGGAGGCCGAGGTGGGAGGATTTTTGAGCTCAGGAGTTCAAGACCAGCCTGAGCAAGAGTGAGACCCTATCTCTACTAAAAAAATAAAATAGAAAGAAATTAGCTGGACAATTAAATATATACATATATATGTATATATAGAAAACAAAAAAAATTATCTGGGCATGGTGGCACATGCCTGTAGTCCCAGCTCCTCGGGAGGCTGAGGCAGAAGGATCGCTTGAGCCCAGGAGTTTGAGGTTGCTGTGAGCTAGGCTGACGCCACGGCACTCTAGCAACAGACTGAGACTCTGTCTCAAAAAACAAACAAACAAGGCCGGGCGCCGGTGGCTCAAGCCTGTAATCCTAGCTCTCTGGGAGGCCGAGGTGGGCGGATCATTTGAGCTCAGGAGTTCCAGACCAGCCTGAGCAAGAGCGAGACCCCATCTCTACTATAAATAGAAAGAAATTAATTGGCCAACTAATATATATAGAAAAAAAATTAGCCGGGCATGGTGGCACATGCCTGTAGTCCCAGCTACTTGAGAGGCTGAGGCAGCAGGATTGCTTGAGCCCAGGAGTTTGAGGTTGCTGTGAGCTAGGCTGACGCCATGGCACTCACTCTAGCCTGGGCAA
>VSMD01093713.1:0-42260 GCA_008750895.1 Mirza zaza
GGCAGCTTGAACAGGAGCCAGGAGCAGGGAGCCCTCGCATCCGTGAGCCGGGCGCACAGAGGGGCGGGCGGAATCAGCAGGGCTGAGGTGTGGTGGAGCCCGGATGTCGGGGACCCCCGGCCCCGCGGGGCTGTGGGAGCTGGACAGGAAGGGCCGCTGGGGGGAGCAGTGGGTCCAGAGCAGAGGCCGCTGTGGCACCCCAGGCAGCGCTGCACACGCCCTGCCTCATGGCACGCTGGCCGCGCTCTCCCCTTGGGCACTGCATGTTAGCAGCCCCTGAGAGTGGCCCTGCAGGAGGCAGGGGACATGGACGTCACCTCGCAGTCTCTGCCCCTGCCCAGGCTGGCTGGGGAGCAGGTCCGGGCCCGTGCAGGAGGGGGGTGCGAGCAGAGGTTTGGAGGGGGCAGAGGAGGACAGAGGGGAGAGAATGGCCTTAGGCATCTGCAAAAAGGGGGCATTTGCCTCCATCCAGGCCACAGCAGGAAAGAAAACCAGGTGACAAGTCAAAAGGGGTCATTGCAGAAGCCTGGGAAGGAAGGAACAGTAATAAAAGGGTGGACAGGGTTAGGCGGAACCCAGAGTGAGGACAGCAGAAGCCATCAGCACCCCTGGGTCTGGACGGGCACCTGGGGAGGGCGCCCGCCGGGCCTTGCGCTGCGGGGGAGGGCACCCTGCCGCCCGCTCAGGCCTGGTAGGGAAGAATGAGGACAGCACCTCCCTCCACCTGTTGAGCACCTGTGGGACCTTCAGGGAGGCCGAGGCTAAGGGAGCCAGGTGACACTGTCTGTGGAAGCTGTGTTCATGGGGTGCAGGGCTTGAGGGACAAAGTTGGAGGGGGAGCCGGAGGGCCAGCTAGAACAGAGACGGGGCAGCAGGCAGACACGGCTCCGAGGACGCGTGGGGAGAGGAATCCCTGTCACAGCCTCAGCGGGACTCGTGGGCCCCGCAGGGTCCTGGCTGCCTCTGGGATGTGTGGACGGTGGCGTCTTCCTGGGAGAGGCCGGGGAAAGCGAGCGGCCGGGGCAGGAAGGAGGTGGCAAGAGAGGGACAGAGATGCTGGAGCAGACGTCACTTGCAGAGGGCAGAGGGACAAGGTAATGGGCGGGAGGGCATGAGAGAGACAGAGACAGAGGAGGGAAGAGGGAGAGAGAGAGAACGAGAAAAGAGAGAAAGAAACAAGACAGAAAATGACGAGGTATAGCATTCAGACTCCGAGGCAGAGAAGATGAAATAGAAAAATGCAAACTCAATCAAGAAGATTCCCAGGAGCCCAGAGGCCGGCCAGAGGCGGGGGCCGGCGTCTGAGACGTGGCCCTGCCAGTTCCCTGGGGACACAGGAAGTCTCGGGACTGGGAGGGTGGGCTCAGCTCTTGCCCACTGCGTCCGTGCGCCCTCACCATGAGGCTTCGGTGGCCGTGCCTCAGTTTGCTCATCTGCAAAGAGGGCACAATGTCAGGGTCTGCTTTGGAGGTGGGCGCGTGGAGTCACTGAGTTGCTGAGTGGGAAGTGCTTGGCACAGGGTCACGCCAATCACTCAGGAGCATGGCAGCTAACAACGTCTACAGAGGGACGTATGGACGTGCCCGTGCGGATGCAGAGATCCATGCTTGGGGAGACACTCACACACAGCCTCTCTCTTATTCCTTCCCCTCGGCCCTTGGGGTTCTGAGGTGATCCACCCTGCAGAGAGGGAGTGACGTCAACACAGGTGCACGCACCACATGCACACGGCACACACACGCACACCCACGCACCCCCCCAGAGCTCCTAGGGGGTGCCTCTAGCCTGACCTCGGCTTGCCTTAGGGCCACCTGGCAAGACCGGGGTGAACCAGGCTGGCCCCAGAGGCCAGCGCGGTGGGTGGCAGACAAGAGACAGAGATCTCTGCAGAAGGAAGCCACGTACCCCACACTCCCTGGAGCCCTGTCTCCCCGTCCCCCCACCCACAGGAGGTCAGGTCAGTCCAGGGTGGGGAGAAAGGAAGAAAACACGCAGTGTGAATGCAGAGCGGGGGCTGGCAGGAGGGGAGCCCAGACGGGCCAAGGCACGGCCGGCCCGTGGCAGAGACTCGGGAAGAAACAGCATCCGAGGCCACGTGGTCTGGCGATGACAGACGGACGGGAGGGGAGGGAGAGGAAGGCCAGGGGGGATGGACAGGCAGCCCGGCGGCGTCACGCTCTATGCGGCTGCAGCAGGCAGGGCCAGCCAAGGGAGGGAAAGCTGGGGGGTGAGAGGCAGAAGTCTGGGGAAACCGAGGCACAGAAATGGGTGGTGACTTTGTTAAGGGCCTCTGGCAAGGTAGGGGCTTAACTTCTGCATCGAGGGCTTCTCTGATCCACCTCCTCGCTTTCTTAATCTCATCAGGAGGCAAACTTGAGGTTAGAGGAGAAACACGATTTTGCAAACACCTACTACGTGTCAGGCCTTTTGCTTACACAGACTTGTGGATTCCTCACAACAGGGTAGGATTATTTAAGATTATTTAAGATTAGTTAGGATCTTCATCTTAAATAAGCTCTGTCTTATTTAAGATTAGTTAGGATTAAATTTGAGTTCGCTACCCCTATTCCCATTTTATAGCTGGGGAAACTGAGGCCCAGAGAGGTGACTCCACCAGGGAGTGGCCGGGTCTGGGCTGAGACCCAAATCCCCCTGATGTCAGAGCTCTTCCCAGCATGCCTGTGGGCCCACTGCTTCTTGTTCCAAGTTCTCTGAAATGAAGAGGACCGTTTGCGGGTGAGGTGAACGGGAGGGAGCTCTCCATCATTCCTCTGGATCTGCCTCTGCCAAGGAGCTCGGCCAAAATTCCTTGGACTCCGTTGCTTTAAGCTGCGCACAGGGGAGAACAGAATCAGACGGGGATGTTTATAATGGCTTCCAAATGTCTGGCCGCAGCGGCCTCCCCGGCAGTGAGGCCCGGGGCTGGGGAAGGCCTGCTCGCTGCCTCTCTCCCACACACGCATTTTGGGGCCACCGACATGTCTGGAGCCCTGCGTGGAGGGACGTGCTGCTCTGACATACAGGCAAAGTAATGAATGAATGGATGAGTGAACGAACGAAGGGATGGTGCGGGTGCAAGGTGCAACTTTCCTTACCTGTAAAATGGGAATAGCTATATCATTATCTGTCACTTCATCCATCCTATGAAGCCCTTATGTGCGTTGACTGCCTCGATGAAATCTCACAAGGATCCGATCAGCCTGCCCATTTCACAGATTCTAAGACTGAGGCTCAGAGGTAGAAGGGAGTGGCCTAAGCCACCTAGTGGTGGTAGAGAGGGAACTTGAACCCAGTCTAGTCTGCCTGTTTCTCTTGCTCTTAACTTCACCCTGCTAACTGGGTGAGGGACTGGCATGGGGACCAGGCACACAGCAAGTGGTCGGTTGCTCTCAGTGCAAAAGACACATGGATAAGAGCCTCCTCGGGGCGGGGCTCAGTGGTATTGCAGAGGAGTCCTCTGTGAGTAATGCAGACCTGGTCTCCTGGAGACCGTCGTCCCTGGCTAGTTACCTGCCCTGGCCAAGCCTCAGTTTCCTCTTAAAGTTAGGCACGATGGCCTCAACCTCACTGAGTTGTAGAAAGCTGATTGGATGATGGATGGGAAAATCTTGGCCCTCCCTGCCAGGCACACAGTAGGTGGTTTTTAATCACATCTACAGTAACCATATAAATATTGGGTAATCTCTTCTGACTGTCTATGCCAGGCACAGATCTCTTTACATGCTTTCTTTTCTTTTTTATTTTTTGAGACAGAGTCTCACTCTGTTGCTGTGGCATCAGCCTAGCTCACAGCAACCTCAATCTCCTGGGCTCAAGCGATCCTCCTGCCTCGGCCTCCTGAGTAACTGGGACTACAGGCATGCGACACCATGCCCGGCTAATTTTTTTTGTATATATATTTTTAGTTGGTCAATTAATTTCTTTCTATTTATAGTAGAGGCGGGATCTCACTTTTGCTCAGGCTGGTTTCAAACTCCCGACCTTGAGCAAACCTCCCGCCTCGGCCTCCCAGAGTGCTAGGATTACAGGCGTGAGCCACCGTGCCCGGCCCATGCTTTCTTTTTATCTCATATAATTCCCTCTCCAACCCTATGAGGCAAGTTCTACCCCTGTTTCCTAGAAAGAATAAGGAGGCTCAGAGAGGTTAAGTGGGCTGCACAAGGCCACACAGCTAGGACATGGCTGAGTTGAGAGGCTGGTGTGTTAGTCTCTAGGGTTTTCAGCCAACACACATATGGGAAAACATACCAATCAGTGCTCGGCTCACAGGAGCTCAAAAAAATTGCTAGTCCTCCCCCATTTTCTCCTATGAGGAGTTTAGTTTGTTCTTCTCTTTCCTATATATGGGGACATGAGGTCCAGGGGCACAGACCGCAGCCTTGGCACAGCATTGGCTCCTGCACCAGGCTCTAGAGAGAGGGGCTGAGGGGCGGGGCCTGGCAACGCCCCACCCACTCGAGGCCCCTCCCCCAACGAGACTCCTTGCCCCCAAATCACCCCTCGGTTCATATCAGTTAATCGTGAGATTACTCTTCGGTTGCATGCACCCAGTTTTCAGTTTTCCAATTAGGAAGACGAAAAAGATTTGTTGCAGAAAAGCGAAGAGAGAAGGTGATTCAGGTTGTCCATAATCTCCCTATTTGGAGAAAAGCACAGTTTGGTGATTTTATTTCCAGGAACATTGCTATCACTGTGATCTGTGATCCTACAGAACACCCAGCTCTGCGTAGATTGATTCTCTTCCTAAAGGCAAGTCTCTTGCTGTCTGTTGACGAGAACAGTAAGTACAAAAGAGGGAGAAGATAAAGTCCTACCTAAGGGACGTAGCCACTGTTGCTATTTTGGCACAGGTGTATCCAGTCTCCGCGTGCACGCGTGTGCGTGTGCGTGTGCGTGTGCATGTGTGTGTGTGTGTGTGTTTCATCCATACATGTGTCCTCCACCCACAGGTAGACGTGGACATTTTTACATCCTTCGGTTCAGACTTTGCACCAAGGTCTCAAGCCCAAACACCCTGGCAGGTCGTAGGAATGAATTCGGGGGGCCTGGAGGGGCTGGGGGGCTAGACCCCACGTGTCCCACCCAGGGGACAGCTGTTACTGTTCCACTCCATTGCTGCCACAGAGGAATGCAAGCCCAGCAACGGCACACATTCCAATTTTCCAAGAAACTCCAGAAGTCTCGATTTGTATATGAAACCCCCCATTTTTAAATATATTGATGGCGAATTCCTTAAATAAAGCACGCATGGGGGAGAGGACACGTGGGGGCTGCCCTGAGTTTGCAGCTCTGCCATCTAATCCCTCCTCTCTGCCAGTCAGCAGACTCCGATGGTGGGCATTTCTCTTGGACCTGCTTAACACATTGGCTGCCGCGCTAGAAAAAAAAATGTTTTTTTCCCCTTGGGGCCATGGTATTTTATTACGAAAATACAATAAAAAATTTGAAAACAAAACGATCCTTTCTAATTTAATGAAAAATGTGTCATCTTTTTATTGCTGTCTGTGCATGAGTTATATGCAATTAAATTGTCAATATTAATTGTAACAATAAGAACATCAACAAGTGAGATTTTCACAAACCGACTGCAGGGTTTTGCCCGGGGGGGGGGGCTACCCGACATGTAACATGTCTGCTTTAGCATGGCAGCGTGAGTTGCCTGTGCACCTCGCAGCTCCCAAGGTGAAGAGACGTGTGAGTTACATATGCTTCACGAGGCCCCAGGCTCAAAACTAGCGTGAGTTAAATACAACTCACATGGCAGTTATTGTGTTAATTGCAAAAAAAAAAAAAAAAATTTCATACAGCTACTGTGCTGATTTGGGTTCCGAAGGACACTTTTTCTTCCTCTGGTCATCCTTGTCTGCTAACTTCTTACCAACGTCCTCCTCCAGTCCCCCTCCCCTCCACGATATACTGCTCCCCCCACCACCCCAGCCACTCAATTTTATTAATGGCTGATTTTCTTCTTAAACTGTCTGGAGGCTGCTGTGAGCTCCACGGTTGCCAGCAGCTGATCAATATCTTCGGGGGGTGTCATTTCATTAGCTAAGTGCCATGTAATCTACTCGGTAAGTCCCATCGCCTCTTTCTGAGCTGTCCAGACGTGAGGACGAAGCCTGGCCCCAGGCCTAAACACCCCGTCCTGATGGAATCAGAAGGAAATGCTTGCAGAGCCCGCCCCCACCTCAAGCTTTGGTCTGGGTTTGTCTGGCCCCTGCGTTGTCCCCATCCCGTCTCCTCTCGCTGAGTCTCCCATCGATCACAGCCTGCCATCTTCGTAGCTTTAAAATGATGGAGTTCCTCCATCTACACTAAGTAAGTCCCGGGTGTCTTAAAAGAACTCTGCAAGGCGAGCAGCACGCCCAGTTTACGGAGCGGAAGACTGAGGCAAGGAGAGGCGCGTCCTGGTGCCGAGGTCCCAGCAGGGAGAGCCAGGATCGGAGCCCAGGGCTGGCCGCCTCCTGTTCCAGCAGCTGGCGCGGGTCGGCCGCAGCAGAGGCCTGTGCCAGTGGCCTGGCTCGGCCACGGCGGAAGTCCCTGCGGTCTTGTGAACCATTTACCGCACTCCTCTGGTTGCTCTTTATGGGGACCGCTGGAGTCCCAGGCGTCGCTCAATTGCGGAGTTATGGCCAGCGCCAGGAGCCAGCGAGCCCCTTTCCTGCCCGGCTGGAAGGCATTCGAGCTGCGAACGGCTTTCCCGGAGGCACGGGGGCTTCGAGACACATGAGCTGGCTTCGTGAGGCGACTCCCGGCCCAGGGACAGGGTTTTCCTGCAGTTGAGGGTCCATTTCGGCACGGAGGGCTCAGGGGCGATCTGACACCCAGAACACACGGTTTCCACCAGTCGTCTCCGCGGGGCATTTGGGGACATGGTTCCAAATTGTAGTGACCCCACTGGACAGACTCTGGAGCACAAGAGCTCTGGGCAGCATGCACTACCCTGGCTTGGGCACGTGGAAGGGACTGGAGGCCAGGGCACAAAAGAAGGGGGGGTAGGAGGTAAGGCCAGGGGCAGGAGCGTGAGAAAGTGTCCGGGTCCCAGTGCCACACTTCCTCACCTGACGACCCTGGCTGTGCCGCTGCCTGTCTGTGAGCCTCCGTTTTCTCATCTGTGAAATGGGGATGACGACGGTAGAGCTGTTGCAGGGATTAATTGGGACGACATGATTCCAGTGCTTTCCATACTGCTTAGCACAGGGCGTCCCCGTCAGATTAGATATTCTCACCAATGATAAAAGGAGGACGTGGGATTTGCAGCCGGCCCCCAAGTAGATGCCTGAAACCAAGAATATACCGAGCCCTGTATATACTGTGTTTTTTCTGTACGTACATATACCTATGATAAAGTTGAATTTATAAATTAGGCATAGTCTGAGATTAACAGCAGTAACTAATAATAAAATAGAACAATTGTAACAACATACTGCCATGCATGTTATGTGAATGCGATTTCTCTCTCTCTCTCAAAACATTGCAATATTTTCAGACCACAGCTGACCGCGAGCAACTGAAAACACAGAAAGCTTAACTTCAAGTAAGGGGGCGGCTGGCTTACTCTGCAGCTGCCGTGCGCCAGGCTTTGAGCCAAGTCTCATAGGTGCTGTTCCATGTAACCCTCGAAACGACCCATTTGAAAGACAAGGAAATTGAGGCTCAGAGGAGAGTGAAGCGTTCCTTCTATCGAGAGCCCGGGATCGAAGGCAGATGCCCTGGCCTTTCCGATTGCGCCACATGACACCCTCCCCTTCCCCATGCCCTTGACCCCCGACGCTGGTGACCCGGGCAGGTAGAGGGAGGCAGGATCCGGAGCCAAAGGTCAGAGAGGCAGCGAGTGTAGACCCTGCAGTCTGGAGCCCTGGAAGAGAATCCTGATTCTGGGGCAGAAGGGGGCTGTCTTCACCTGGGCTGCCCGACCAGCGGAGGCAGCGGGTCCAGATCTCGGGGATCCCTTAGCCAGAGCGGGGAGGAGAACCCCCTAGAATAGTCTCCCAGGGGAGAATTTGAGGGTGTCATGATCTCGACTAACCGGAAGTCAGCTGCATGGGGGTTGAACCCCATCTCTGACGCTCTGGTGTGACCTGGGGCGAGGGGCATCAGCCCGAGGAACCTTGGGTTCCTGACCCGGAACAAGGGCCGTGCCATGCAGAGTTGCCATGGCGATTAGATAAGGGGACGCAAAACAGGCTGTGGCAGGTTGGTTCCCTAGACGGGGGCTTGGAGACCTTGTTGCAGGGGGCTATTGGGGGGCGGTGGGGGCACCCAGGACTAACACCTGCATTGGAAACAAACAAGATGGGGCGGAGGGAGAAGTTGGGGTGATGGGGGGCTCAGCCGGCCTCGCGGGGAGCCCTGGAGCCGAGACTCCTCTCAACGTCACCCCGCCTAGAGGTGAGGAGGTCAGGATGGCGTCCCCGCTTTGTTGACCGGTCGCTGCAGTGCGGTCTGACCTTGGACAAGGCGTCTCTGTCCAGCCGAGGGGCAGTCGCTGGGTGCAGGGACCCAGCCGGGAGCAGTCAGCATGCCCTGTAGCCAGGGCGACATCTGGGTGACACACCGCGGCGTCCAGCAAGAAGCTACTTGACACCTGGCTGGGTACGAGCACATCAGGTGCATTTTTCTCCGCCTTTTCCTCTGCCATTGAGCCCCCAAGGGCAGGCAGGGGTGAAAAGAGGCCTCCTCCGGGTGGGCGAGAAGCCGGACTGGGGGAGAGGGGGTGCCCTGCCAGCGTGTGACAGGGCTAGGGTCTCACTCGGGTGAGCTCTTCGCACGGCGTTGGTGGTCGAGGTGGGGGGGGTCCATCCCCCAAGGACACAGCTGGCAGCACCTGGGCTGGCGAGGCGGGAGCACCGAGGAGGAGGAACAGCGGCCCCACTCCAGCCGCCCCGCCTCGCCTGTCACCCGCAGGGTTGCGCCGCACAACTGGCGCTCGACCCTGGAAAAAATTGACTGCCTGTTTCTGCCTGACTGCTCGAGAGTTACAGGCTGCAGGGGCGGGGGGAGCAGGGGAGGAGGGGGGAGGGCAGGCGGGCGGGCAGCTGCCTCCTCGTCAGGATGGATTTTTCTGCTTCTCTGCTTGTAGGAAGAGCAGGAACAGGATACGGGAGGCTGCCCAAGGGGTAATCTCGGGGCGGGGCGAGGGCATGTCAGGGGCTGGCTTTGTGATGGAGGGAGGGGGTGGGAGGGCATGTCAGGGGCTGGCTTTGTGATGGAGGGAAGAGGGGGGAGGGCAGGGAAAGCCCTGGGAAGGCTGAGGACTCAGGGCTCAGGGGCAGTGGAGCCGGGATCCCCCATCTGTGTGCACGTCTCCCCCTTCCCTCCCTCCCTCCCTCTCTTCCTCCTGTTTATCCATCCATCACCCGCCATCTTCCTTCCCCTCCGTGCACCCATCCATCCATGGCTTATTAATCCGCACACTCCCAAGCCCACCGTTTCCGCCTTCTTTCCTGGCACTCATTGGCTCAGCTCACATTTCTTGGGGACCTGCTCCAGGTCCGGCTTGGTACTGGGCACTGGGGGTGCCCCGGTCCCAGGTTTCAGGAGGAGGAGCTCATTCTCGGTAGGACAGAGTTCTTGGGTAACACCTCAGGGGTGCTGGTGATGTTGGAGCCACTGAGGCAGTCAGAGAGGGCTTCCTGGAGGAGAAAGCATTTGAACTCACCCTGCAAAAGGGGACAGAGGCCTGAAGGAGCAGAATGTCTGTGACTCGGTGTGCATTTGCATGGCGGGAGGCTGACATGCAGAGCAGCGAGGGGCAGGGTGTGGGAAATGGTCTAGATGAACCCCAAGCAATGAGTTGGGTCTGGCTTAGTCAAGGCCTTGGGCTCCAGGTTAGAAAAAATGCAGACTTTACTCTCCTTAGGTGGAGGTACTCTTATTTAAGCAATGGAACCCCTTTTCACGTGAAATCTTTATGCAAAATTCCAGACTATGCAAAAAAAAAAATGACAAAAACGTGGAGAGCATGTGGCTAACTCGAGGACGGGACAGGTCCCCGAATGTTTCCGGCCAGAGCTCACTCACACCTGCTCCCTGCCACGGGCTGCCGGAGACACGGGCGCAGAGCCTGGGCCGGACCTTCTAAGACTGGTTCTGGGAGCTGAGGTCGGGCCCCACCCAGCACATAGTAGGTGCTCAAATCATGCCTGTTGAATGCCACCACCAACAAAAAGGAAAGATTAAAAATGTGGACACCCAAGTTCAAGTTCATGGACATCCATCCTCGTTCTCCCGGGATCAGCAAGTTCACCCGTGGGGAGAGGAACGTCGCCCTCAGGACAGTCCCAGCACACAGTAGGTGCTCAGCACATGTGGATTTAGAGAGAACAGTGAGCACTGCCGTGTATCCAGGAGGCCCTGAGGCAGTGACACTGGTCAGAGTTTGGAAGTCTGAGACGGTGGCTGCCGGAGGCCTGAGAATGTCCCTCGGACCTCGGGGCACCCTGCCACCAGCCTGCCTTCTCCTGGTGCCCTAACCAGGGTGCCGCGGGACCCTCCCCGTGGAGTGTCTCCAAAAATGCACCCTCCTCTCAACTGTTTACATCATTAATTCATATGGCCCAATTTGCATTTGCACACCGACTCAATACTTTTTATGATGCAATTACTACTCAGAGATGAATTTTTTATGAGTTTCCTTTTAATGTCTCCAGGGCCCTTTATTTCCAAGGAAATCTACTTGCGGAGGATGGCTAATTTCTCTTGGAGACGGGCACTGGAAGCCCTCTGGTCCTCCCAGACACCAAAGGGGCGCCTCTTCCAGGCCCTGCGTGATGGGCAGCCACGTAGGCAGGCTGGTGGCGAAGAGAACGAACTCCGGGGTCGACACAAACCGGGGTTCGAACTCCCACTCCGGCACTCAGTAGCCGTGCAACGAGACTTCTTGGAGCCTCGGCACCTTCATCTCACGAATCAGGTTCAGAAGCCACGGGGCTACCTCTGCCCCAGACTCGCGTTGAGAACGAGGTGCGATCTTACAGCCTAAACGCCCCGTGCAGAGTCTGCGCTCACGAAGTAGCTGCTGCTAATATTATAATACCGCACAACAGGGCAGCTGGCAGCCACCCGCTCCGATAAACTACCCTTCCCGGGCTTCGTAATTAACTTGGTGGCGATGGGGTGCAGGTGACTACAACGCATGTCTTAGGAGTTTAACGCCCACGAGCTTTGACACACGTCAAATGGTCATTCTTTTGTCTTGGTTGCCGCAGTGTTGATCGGCGCGGTCAATACCGCAGCGGGAAGGGGGACAGGGGGACAGGGGGAGACAGGCGAGAGCCTGGGAAGGCAGTGCACCCCGAGGAGAGGTTGAAGCACCTGGATTTAGACGTCGTTTCAGCCGCTTCCTGGGGTTTCCTAGACCTTGGGCGGGGAGGTGGCTTCTTTCCACTTTACAGGTGTAGCACTTGAAGGCCACAGAGAGAAGGGATGGGCCTGAGGTCCCACTGCTCTTCTTAGTGCCTGCAAGAGTGCACCCCAGCCCCTCTGCATCTGCCACCAGCCAACTCCTATGTATCCTCCGAGTGCCAGCTCAAATCGCCCCTCTTCGAGGAAGCTTTCTCTGAATGCCCAACTCTCCCAATTTCTTATAAAGGCTTTTTTTTTTCCTCTCCATACTTTATACATTATTCTCTCTCTTGCTCGCTCTCATAGCTATCTTTTTTTTCTTTTTTTTTTAATTGATACATAAAAAGTATATGTATTTATGGCGTGCAACAGGATGTTTTGAAATACGTATGCATTATGGACTGGTTAAAGTAAGCTGATTAACATACTCATTCCCACCCATACTCACCATTTATTTGTGACGAGTACATTCAGATCTACTCTCTTGAAAGCAGATTTTCAAGTGCACAATACACTGTGATTAACTCTAGTCACCATGCTCTGCAATCGATTTCTTGAACTTATTCCTCTTGTCCAAATGACATTTTGTGTCCTTTGAGCAACATCTCTTAAATTTCCTTGTCGTTTTATTAATAAAATGTTATACACTAAAGAAATAAAAAAGATTCGAATGGCACAAAAAGCTCTCTCACCTCTTTGGACCGTACTGCTCTAGATCTCTCTCGATTTAATCAATGTATCAAGGGTCATTTTGGTTCTCCCCAGTTTTTCCTCTTTATTGCCTTTGTTGATGTCTGTCTCCCCCACTTGACTGTCTGAGGACAGAGTGGGTTCTGTCTGTTTTGTTTATTTTTGTATCTTCAAAGTCTAGTGTGAGGATTCTATCACATTGCAGGTTCTCAATAAATAGTCCTTGGATGGGTGGATGGATGAATGGATGGATTGTTGGACAAATGGAAGAAACAAGGAAGGAAGGAAGGAAGGAAGGAAGGAAGGAAGGAAGGAAGGAAGGAAGGAAGGAAGGAAGAAAGGAAGGATGGAAGGAAGGAAGGAAGGAAGGAAGGAAAGTTATGGAACCAGATCTCTGGTTCTCCTACCCTGTCTCCTGGCCCAAGGAATCCAGCCCCCAGACGATGTCACCGAGGGGAGCCCAGTGGGTGCCCGTCTCTGGGCAGAGCCAGCCATGGGGCCGAGCACACGCCATCCTGCTGTGCCCGTTGCTCCGTGAGCAGCAGCGGGCTCCCACCAAAGCTCTCCGTGGACACTTACAGACGGCAGTGGCTTCCAAGCCATGTGATGCTGGGTGGAGTTGCACCACGTTATGGAGACTTCTATTTCTGCTTTGTGAAAACAAAGTCGAAAAGAAAACCTGGCTCTGTGAGAGACACGCGCTGGCCCTGCAAGTCTTCTTTCCCCCTGAGCAGGACGAGAAGACCTTCCCGAGACTGGGCCTTGGGGAGCGCGGCCGCGCCCCTCCCCGGGCACCCCAGAGCCCTGCGCTCCAGGGACTCGCAAACTCAGATGCCCCCAGGAGGCGGGCCAGAAACGGACAATAAAAAGTGAGGCCAGAACGTGGCAAAATGGAGGAGGACACTTTTCTTCTCCAGGAATCTGGGTTTTTTAAAGTAAATCTCCTAACTTTTGAATTCCAGAAAGCAATTCAGATATTTTTTAAATGCTGCAGAGAGGGGGAGAATACAGCAGTTGTCCTGTGCTTTCTCTGCTTTTAACTAATGCATCGATTATACAGATGCGCATCGATCACCCGGTGCATGTGCTGGTCTGAGCCGTGGCGATTTTGCATCTGCTCCTTCCTTTCTGTTCTGTTGGGGCCTGGTGGTTACAGGCTCAGGCTCTGGTTTCCAACTGCCTGAGTTCGAGTCCTGGCTCTGTCACTTACTAGCGTGTGACCTTGGACACGTGATTCAGCCTTCTTCCCAAGACTCGGTTTGCTCATTTGCGAAGCGGGGGTCATTGTCGTCTCTCTTGCCATGAGAGCAAAGCGGACGGGTGCCAGTCTCCACTTCTTCTTTAGCCCTTGATCAAGGTAGCAACTCAGAGTCTCCCGCTGGCCATATGCTTGTTAAATGCCCACGTGGTGCCAAGTTTTGTGCTCGGAGTTAAGTTTTCTGCTATAAGCAAAGCAGGGGGTCGATCCCATTACATTTTCAAAGAAACTCCATTCTGTAGAGGCAGAGACTGAGGCTCAGAGAGAAGACGTGACTTTTTTGAGGTCGTGTAGCCAGTCGGTGGCCAAGATGGGATTCCAGCAGGCACATCTGTCCTTCACGCCAGAGCCGAGGCTTCTCCTGGGGGTGCCCCTTCCCCTGGGCTTCCCTTGACAGGCAAGGAGTTGGCTTGCATTTCTGGAAGGGTCCTCGGGGACAGCTGTGGCCATTTGCAAGTGGACCTGGGAAGAGAAGGGCTGACGTGTGCTCGTGATCCCACGCCTGGCAGCTCAGCACGGGCTGGCCCTTCTCGCTGGGCATGGGGATGAGATTCGTAGAAGCCTCTGACTTGTTTACTGTCTCCATGTAGGCACTGCAGCAGACAGTGGCCACACGCACGGAGCCCACATCGAGGGGCATACACCTTATGTCCTGGAGTGCCAGCCCCCTGCAGGGCACTGTGTTGCCACCTTGCCAGAAACTGTGACATCTGGGCAAGTCGGTGGCCAACGTTTATTGAGCATTTACTATACGCCAGACTGTGTTCTAAGAGCTTTACGTGAACAGACTCGGCTAACCCACACAATCATGCCCAGAGAGGTAAACAGTGTAGTCGTCCCATTTCACAGATGCAGGCACTGAGGCCTAGGGCAGAAAGAACTTGCTCCAGATCACAGCGCAAGTCATTGTTAGACATGGTTGGACATCAAAATACAAGGCCTCAGAGGTGTCTTGGGTAGGGAGTGGTCTTTATGGCTGGTGGCACCTCACACCATGTGTCTTGATGCCTGGTGTGCAGTGACACTCCACACGGCCCGACCCACTCATCTGCCCGTGCACCTGTGGGCCGTGTGACCCAGGGTCCAACCGCTCACTTCGGGGCCACCCCTTCTAAACATGGGGTCAGCATGCCAGTGCTCATCTCTCTCGGGAACGAGGACCAGAACCCCTGGATGGGTGTCACCGCTTTGGGAGAGAGGTGTGCTGAGCAGGCACGAGGAGGAGTTCCTGCCCGTGTTCCTGGTCCCGAGGCTTCTTGGCTCTCAGGCCAAGGCCAGCCGCTGACTCGCTTTGCCGTGGGCATAGCCATGTCAGCGGGACCAGACCACAGCTGTTCGTTCAGGAATGATAAGAGCATTGAGCCCTGCCCATCTGCCACCGTGTGTCCTGGGGCGAGCCCCTTCCCCTCCCTGGGCCTTAGTACTTCCGGGGACTTAAGATCATGAGCTTTAGGGACCTTCTAGGCTTGAGCAATTGATAGGAAATTGCAAAAACCCCAGAGCGCCCTTCAACGTGTTCTTTGCTCCTTTGTCTAAAAATCGAGTGGCACAATGCCCTCTTTAGCTAATTTGTATCCATCTCCGGCACAAAGGAACCGTGGGGCTAGTTTCCTGTTTCCAGGATTAACGACACTATTGCTGTTGCTGCTGTTCATGCTAGCTGCGTTCGCGGAACGCAGTGAGAAGTGTGTGCTGAGTATCTTACACGCATCTTCTCCTTGAATTCTCAAAATAACCTTATCGGCTCGGTACGACGATTCCTTTCGTTTAACAGATGAGAAAAGAGCTTCACAGAGGTGTTGGTTAAGTCACCCGAGGTCACCCCCAGTGCCAGGACCAGGAGAAGCTGCGATGTGAAGCGGGAACTGAGACCAGGACCCGGCCTGTCAGCTCTCAGCCACGCGGCGCCCCCCGCTCTCTGTGGACCGACACGCAGGCACACCTTGGCCGCCCAGCATGGAAACATCCTAGGTCCAGACAGCCAAGGAGGAAGAAATGCGAAAAAGGGAAGAAAAGAAAAACAAAGAATGCTTTGTTCCTTGATCCATTCCCTCCATCGTGGGCCCTGCCAGGTACATGACTTAGCTGCGGAGGTGACCCCCAACCCCCTGGCCGCCTGGAGCTCCCCTGGCAGCCGGGTGGTCACGTGCTGCCCATACGCCCTGGCTGCTATTCAAGCGTGTCTGTGCGAGGCAGCACGGGGTGGGGGAGCAGGCGGGGCGGGAGTCGGCCTTGGACACGGCCCCTGGCAGCCCCCGCCGACATCTCAAAGATGCTGCACGCTACGTCTGTCCCTGCGCCCTGCGCCCTGCGCAGGAAACAGCAGCCCAGGCCGGAGGACTCGGCCACTGCCCCAGGGTAGCATGGCCTTGGGGCTGAGCCTGGTCTCCCAGCTTCACTCACTCATTCGTTAATTCATTCACTTCCTCACTCATTCGTTCATTCACTCTTCATTTGCTTACTGCTCATTGACTAAATGCAATGTGTCGGCCGCTCTTCTCAGCACTGGAGGTACAGCAGCAAGCAAAATAAATGACATCCTTACAAAGCCTACGGTCTAGCTTACAAAGCCTACGGTCTAGCAGAGTAGATGGCCATTAAACAATTAACTATGCAATTAATGATTCAACTGCAATCATGCTAAATCTCAGAGAGGAGGAGCAGAGCGTATGATCGCATCTAATCAGGGCCCAGCCTTGTCACCTGCCTGATTACAAAAGTAAAGTTCGCTCTCCCTCACTCTCTGTGTTGCGAAGCAGACATCTGCAAGCACTTTGGGTCCTGCAGGCCTAGCAGAACGCCAGCGTGCTGGAAGAGACGGCAACGGTCCTCCGGATCCTTGGGCCAGATTTCTGGGTTTGGATGCAGCTCTGCTGCCCGCCGCATGCCCTTGCATGAGCCAAAGAAGCAACTGCCTTCGGTCGTGGGAGGACAAACAGGGTATTAGAGCCGTGGAGGCAGGCTAGGTGAGAGGCCACTCGAATCCGTGTCTCTGGGCTCCTGAGTTAGGGCTTTTTCCGAGCGCAGAGGAAGGTCTGCGACACCAGCAGGGAGAGGCACCCTTCTCCCGCTCACCTGCCGCTCACCGGCCTCTGTCCTGGGCGCCCCGGAAGCCCCCCAGGATGGAGACCCAAGCCCGCCCCACTCCCAGGTGACGGCCAGGTCCTCTTCCAGGGCACCTTGGTTGGCGGGAGGCGGGGAGGGGGGCATCCTACATGCGGCTCCCCTTCCCCATGTTGGGAGCAGTAACTTCCCCTAATTATTTCCCAGCTCCCGGATTCATTAGCGACCCGGGTATTAATTCGGATCGCTGCATTCATCTCCATCTGCCCTAGACCCGTCACCAAGACACCGAGGATGCTAATGGGGTGCGTTTGGGCGACGCAGGATCATCGCGCAGTTGAGGTCCCTGCTCAGAGGGGGAAAGGGCTTCAGCCATTTTTGGCTTCAGACAAGGAAGGAGAACGCGCCCGGCTCCCTGAAGCGTAGGCACGCCACCCCCGAGCCGCAGGCAGATAACCTTCCGCCCCGGCCTCGGTGTCAGAGAAATTCCTTTTAGATGACTCCACAGACGTCCCCACCCACTGAGTCCCCCCTCTTTGGCTAACAGATGGGCTCAGCTAACCATTCCCAGCTTCCCGATAAAGCAGTGTCAGGCGGCGAGGCCCCTCGGAAAGGCGTGCTTGGATAATACATTCCGAGGCACCCCTGCCATCTGCAGGCTGCCAATCACGGGGCGCCGGGCACGCCGGGGCTCCCCCCTGTGCTGGGGAGAGGCCGGGCGGGGCCTCTGGGCCGGCAGGCGGCCGGCCCTGCTGCCCTGGCCCTGTCCTGCCCTGCCTGCGGCCTGTCCCAGCTGAGACGGCAGAGGCCCCTCTGTCTGCTCCCCGTCAAGTCCTGGCCCCTGTCATGCGAGAGCCAGCACGCAGCGGCAGCACTGGGGTGCAGGGGGGTGATCGTGAGCCTCAAAGGCAGACAGTCACATCTGCTGCCGCATTGCAGCCCAGCGACAGGCCCGGCTTTGAGCTCCAGCCAGCGACTTCCCCATAGGAGCCTCGGTTTCCCCTCTGTACAGTGGGAGTTACGGAGGCCCCCTCCGCCGCAGACTGTGTGCGAGGGTGTAAGCGAGATGCACTGCACAGTGTCCCGTCCACGGATAGAAGTGGCAGCTGTCATCTCCACCATCATCATCAGCATTCATATTATTCCCGTTGTTGTGATCACTTAAAAGGCCATTTAGCCCAAAAAACGGGCTTCGCGACGTTTGCTTCACGCGATTCTCGTGTGGGAGACATGACGAGATGTCGGCAGCTGTCTTACTCCAGCGCAGAGTAGGCCTTCAGGAAATACGAGTTGGCCCTGTCAATCTAGACTTCATTCATTCATTCATTCATACAAGAGACATTCACTAAACACTGTGCTAGCTCCTGGATTAGACCTGGAGAACAAAAAAAGCAATCTCTCTCTCTAAGTCACTCACAGTCTAGGCAGCAGGCACAGCAGCCCCTGCAAGGGTGCAGGGTCTGGAGTTTCCGCAGTTTTAGAATCTGTTTGAGAAGACGCCGGCTTCCCAGCTGAGCCCCCCACCCCATATTGATGGAGGTTATTTGTACTGCGTTACTTGAGCTCTTCCAATTGCTGAGGTTTCCTGGGGCCGGAGATGTACAATGTGCAGTATGTGTGCTGCTGTCTCCCATCCCAGGTCCAAAGCAAGACATGCCTAGTCAATCACTGCTCTATTTTTTGTGTTGCATGGAGATAGGACTCAGACCCTAGGAAGACTCCTTGCTCCAGCTGATTGGAGCAGGCACCCAAATTCTAGACAAACATCATCCCAACCTTAGATTAGGGGCACCAGCTGTGTCTGGCTATGTCTGGCCCACAGCTTGTTTTTGCAAATAAAGTTTTATTAGGACACAGGCACGCCCATCTGTTTACATATCGTCTATGGCTGCTTTTGCCCTACAAGGGCGGAGTGGTATAGTTGTGACAGAGACACATGGCCCTCAAAGCCTGAAGTATTCATTCTCTGGCCCTTTATAGAAAAAGTTATCTTGGCTGCAAGGGGGCGCGGGGGTCCCTAGAAGGACGTGCAGTGAAGCGAGATGGGTCATTGTGAACTGAGCTTGTTAGAGTCTCACCCGTGTCCTGTCTGCTCTCGAACTCATGCCAGCTCCTGCAAACACCCGTGCTCCCTGCTGGTGGGTGTTGCTGTGGCTTTGGAAGCCTGCTCGGCTGTGCAGAGGGCAGTCTGGAAGCATCCAGAGTGAGATGACTCCAAGGCAGGTCACGCTGCCTTCTGGAGGCACCAGCAGGACAAAGCCCCACTCGCTTACTTACCATGGCTAATAGAATACAGTTCTACCTCCTGGCTCCCCACATGGTGTTTCCCAGGAATTCCTGTCTTAGAGCTGGTTTTGGGGGAACCAGACGAAGATGCTGTCATTTCCTTGTGTGCCCAGCTCTGCCAAGTCTAGAACGTGCCCCGTGTTTTCAGGCGCCTGTGTCAGCGACTCGTCCCTCTGGGACCGTGGCAGTAGCTCTGAAGACCGTGCCTCAGCGTCCTTCTCACACGCACGCTGCCCGAGAGAGGGAGGCGCCGATCGTGCCACCTGTCACTACTCACGGTGGCAGAATCGCAGCGCAGGTCATCGGAGAAGGGATTTCCATCCTGGCTCCGGTTTCCTGGTGGCTGCGGCCGCACGGGCTTCCGAGAAGGAAGCTTTTCTGGCCTTGTCTGCACTCGCAGATCGAGTCCCATCCTGAAATGCCCTAGTTCCTTGCCCACGGCAGACATCACGAATCAATCACAGCCTGGCTGTCCCTTTGTGTCTTTTCCGGGAAGGCTCTCCAGGCAGGCGCTATCAGTGGCTGGGGACTGGCACACGGGATGACATGCGCTCTGGGTGGGGATGCCCCGGCTGGAGCGCCGAGGGAAAGGTGGCATGGTGGTGGCACGAGATGGCTCTTCAAAGGAGAAACATCACGGGCAAGTAAAAATGATAAATACAGGGAGCGACATCTCATAGCTTGTGCGCCTGTGTGTGTCTGTGTGTGTGCCCATGAGAGAGAGAGGTTACATTTGATTGCAATGGTTTTTCTGTTACGTTTTTGTTTTGCTTCTACACTGAGCGCCTACTTACTGGATGCATGTTCATTGAGCACCTACTATGTGCCAGGCGCTGTGTTAGGGGCCCAATGACAGTCAGGACAAACATGTAATTGCCTAACTGCAAAGGAAACTACAGCTCACGGTGATAAGACAGGGGCCAGGGAACCTTCTCCGGCTGGGTCACGGAGCATCTGAGTTTCTCCTTCACGGCATTCTCTCGGTGACAGGGCTGTCGTCCCTTTCAAGACTGTGCTCTCCCCCGCCACCCTGCCACCACCACCTCGCTTAGACTGCCGGCCCCAGGAGGGCGGGCACGGCAACTTTTTGCTTCCTACCACACCTCCCCAGTGCCAAGTCAGCGCCTAGCATGGGGCAGGCGGGGGACCACCAGTGTGTCATCGCGAAGCTCGTCCCTTCTGGCTTCCGGAAACGGCGGAGGGTGGGAACGGCAGGGCAGACCGTGGTGAGAGACGCAGGTGGGCGACTCAGGCCTTTGAGCCACTTGAAGGAGTGTGCCCTTTGTCCCCAAAACAGGGAGAACCCTGTGGCCGGATTTTCAATGTAATGAAATAAAAGAAAAACAAGCAACGACAAAAAAATAGTTTTTGTAGATAAACATGAAAACGAACCACCACTATTAGTATCTAGTTTTCAGCAAATAGTATCTAGTTATTAGCAGGGTTTAATTTTCAGGTCACCTGTAGACTCAGGTCTCTGAGATGTGGAGTTGAGGGCACAGGACCTGGCAACCCGGACTGAGACTCCTGACGGACGGGCCGGCACCCCTGGAGGGTCAATGTGCACGGGACGTTCAATTTGTCTTTGAGCCGTAGGGTCACCTTGATTGCTCATCTTTTAAGCGAGGGGCAAGTATTTTCTACACACTGAGGTTTTAGGTCCCCTGAGTTCCCAAGGAAGGCAGTGAAAAGTTGAAGCAAAAAATGTCACTTTCTGCTTTTGATGTCTGGGTTACTGAGCCCCTTGGAACCTCAGTTTCTTCCTCTGTAAAATGGGGCTAACAGTGATGGCTCGCTGTGAGGAGTACGGTGCCCGACACAGTCCCAGCACTCATTATCAAAGTATACACTGATGATTATGATGGTGAAGATGATGATATGATATTGGAGCTGACAGAGGCCCAGTTTTGCAGAGGAGGAGGGAAACTGAGGCCCAGAGAGGAGAAGTGACTGGCCCAAGGTCACAAGGGGAATCACTAACAGAGCTAGAATCCCAGGGAAGATCTCAAGAACAAGTTCATATACTCTTTCCTCCTGGGCTACAATTCCCAAACTGTGTGCCCAGGTTCCCTGGGGTGCCTCGGCAAACTCGCAGGAACACTGCAAGACATTTCAAACTGTCCGGGCAGACACAGTGATATTTGACATCTGCAGAGCCCCATGTGACCTGCTGACTTGTTCCAGCATTAGATCACACGACATTCTTTCTGATGACGCCGTATCTTGGTGACCCTGGGTGTTTGGTGGTTGCTGTGATTAAAAAGCAAGAACGGTGCCAAAAATCATCGTGGAGCAGGAAACGAGGGTGACAGAGTCCAGCCTGATCCCGAGGTTTCAGAAGCTTCGCAGAGCCCAGCCGCTGCCCGCGTTTCTGTGGGAAGCGATTGTGCTTATTTAAGAACGAAATGAAAACATTATTCTTCGATTCACTTGTGCGTATTATTTTTTCAGATGGCTACCAAGTTGTTAGGACATAAGTGCTTGCTGTTTGCGCCTAAATGCCTAATAAGCAGAACTATTGGGAATTTCTTTTGGTGGCATAATTGCTGCACGCTAAGGACCCTGTGAACTCAGAAAGCCTGAGGAGCCCTGCTGTACGATACCCGCTGGCCGGGAAGGAGGCAGGAAGCTTCAAGCCTCCAGCCAGGACGGAGGCATGAGGGAGAGAGGTTAATGTCTTGCAAACAAGAGGGGCAGGAGCAGGAAACCTGATCTGTCAGTTGCCACCAAGTTGTTGTTTATTTGGAACCAGCTGGGTGGGCACATCGGAGACCCTGTGCTCCCTGTTTCCCAGTGGGACCCCCGACTTATTCATTCGGCTAACGTACGCTCAGTGTTTACTGTGTCACACACTGCGCTGGTACAGTGATAAATGAAGCAGTCCCTGTCTCCCAAGGCAAGGGAGGGAGGAGAGGAACAAGGGTGAGGAGGTGGGGAGGAAGATGTGAGACTATTCTTTTCATTAGTAGGGCTCTGAGGAACACAGGCTCAGAGAGGTTAAGTAAATTACCCAGAATCACACAGCATGGAAAAAAGCTAGATGACTCACTGCCAAGACAATGTCCTATACCACTCTTCTTGGGATTCATGGCTAATCAGAGAGGTCAACACTGGCATATAAGTAATATTTAGAGGGAAAATTTGACCTCACTTAGGAAGGGTATGGACAGTGTGGTACTGGCACAAAGACAGACATATAGATCAATGGAATAGAATGGAGGGTCCGGAAATAAACCCAAACATCTATTGATTTCTGAGAATGATGCCAAGATTTTTTAATGGGGGAAACTAGTCTTTTCAAAATGGTGCTAGAGAAGAACTGATATCTACTTGCAAGAAAACGAAACCTAACTCAAAATGGATCATATACCTAAACACAAAAGCTAAAATTATAAAACTCCTAGAAGAAAATTTAGGAGTAAGTCTTCATGATCTTGGATGAAGTGATGGTCTCTTAGATACAATGCCCCAAACACAAAAGAAAAAGGAAAAAACTAGACAATTTGACTTCATCAACATTATAAACTTTTTTTGGTGCTGTACATGATTCCATCAAGACATTGAAAAGATAACCCACAGAATGGAAGAAAGTATTTGCAAATCATATGTCTAACAAGGAACTTGCGTCTATAATAGGATATAGAAAGGATGCTCAAGACTCAATAATAAAAACATGAGCAATTTAAACATGAGCAGAGGATTTGAATAGGCATTTCCCCAAAGCACATATACAAACGGCCAGTAGAATGTGAAAAGATGCTTAGCATTATTAATCATTAGAAAAATGCAAATCGAAAGCACAATGAGATAGCACTTCAACACTCACGAAGATAGCTGTAATTAAAAAGGCAGGCAATAATAAATGTTGGCAAGGATGCTGAGAAATTGAAACCTTTGTGCGTTGCTGTGGGAATGTAACGCGGTGCAGCCCCTTGTAAAGGAATTTGGCAATTCCTCAGAATGTCAACCGTAGCGTTGCTACATGACCCAGCAGTTCCACTCCTAGGTGTGCATCCAAGAGAAACGAAAACATATGTCCGCAAAAGACTTGCACAAGAATGTTCATAGCAGCACTCACCGCAGTAGCCAAAGTGTGGAAACAAACCCAAACGTCCATCCACGGATGAATGTATAAACAAAGTGTGGTCTGTCCATACAATGGACATACATATTATGCAACGATAAAAATGAATGAAGTATCAATGCATGTCTCAACATGGATGAACTGCAGTCGTGCTAAGGGAGAGAGGCTTGTCACAAAAGGCCACATATTGTATGACTCTGCTGATATGAAACATCCAGGAGCGGCAAATTTCTAGAGACAGACGTAGATCAGTGTTTGGCAGGGGCTGGGTGTTGGAAGTACCTGGGAAGTGACTGCTAATGGTTAGGGTTCTCTTTTTGGGGTGGTGAAATGTTCTAAAGTTAGATTTGGGTGATAGCTACAAGACTCTTAATATACTAAAACTACTGAATGAGTTCACCCACTTTAAATGGGTGAATTTCGTGGAATGTTAACTGTATCTCAACAAACCTATTTAAAAATAAATGGTGTGTGCCAAGCGTGCTGGGCGGGCTGGACGTCTAGCGGGAGGCAGGGTCGGCGTGAAGAAGCCTGGACTGTTCTCCGCAGGGCCGCAGAGAACTGTAGAAGCTTTGGCACGAGGGTGCTCAGGGGAGTGACCAGGGAGGGGGACCCTGCAGAAACCCGGGGCTCACGATCAGACCCGACTCAGGGCGGCATTCCAGCAGGGAGCAGAGGGAGCGGGTCTGAGAGAGATTTAGCGAGCCTACGCGGCAGGACTCGGTACGGGGTTGGGTGGAAGTGAGGGAGAGCTGGGCACAGGGACTGGCACGGGACAGACACTCAGTTGCTACCTGCAGGATGAGGCAATGGGTGGGGCTGTTGCACGGAGATCTCACTGGCGCTCCAGGTCTGGATTCCGTTCCCTGGAAACCTTCCCAGCGCGGTGTGGGCTTCGGGCTCCAGATCCTACCAGCATCCCCGACCTCGCGCTCCGGCTCTTCCATTGGAGGAAGGCTTGGGAAGGTGACGTTTATGGAGACCTAATGGGGCAGGACACGATGGGGAGGCATTCCACCTTGCTTCTCACTGCACCGAGCTCCGGACCCGGCATGCAGTAGGTGCCTAGTAAGTGTGGGTTACATTAATGAAGGACATGGCATTTCATGTTGAATGTTCTTAACAAGCATATGTTCACGCCTGTAACCCTAGCACTCTGGGAGGCCGAGGCGGGCGGATTGCTTGAGGTCAGGAGTTCGAAACCAGCCCGAGCAAGAGCGAGACCCCGTCTCTACTATAAATAAGAAATTAATTGCCCAACTAATATATATAGAAAAAATTAGCCGGGCATAGTGGCGCATGCCTGTAGTCCCAGCTACTTGGGAGGCTGAGGCAGGAGGATCGCTTGAGCCCAGGAGTTTGAGGTTGCTGTGAGCTAGGCTGACGCCACGGCACTCACTCTAGCCTGGCCAACAGAGTGACTCTGTCTCAAAAAAAAAAAAAAAAAAAGAATTACAGGACTGATATATACTACAACATGGATGAACCCTGAAAACATTTTGCTACGTGAAAGAAGCCAGAAACAAAAGGCCACACAGTTTATGATTCCATTTACATGAGATGTCCACAATAGGCAAATTCACAGAAACAGGAAGTAAACTGGTAGTTGCCTAGAGCTTGGGGGATGGGGGAAGACTTGGAGTGACACGCGACACGTGGACGCGACTTCTCAACCAAGCCCAGTCGCCGTGGAAGCAGCATCTTCCTGTCTCCCCTCTCGATGGCCCGGGAGCCCACACCTGTCGGATTCTGTGGAACACCGAGATTCCTGCTGGCAGCCCCACCCCTGGCTTTGGACAACTTGACAGGGGCACAGGCAGTGGCCACCAGGTGTGCAGAAGCTGATGCGGACGCCAGGGCCACGCCCGGAGTCCGGCTGGCGGAAGGAGTAGAAACCGAGGCCCTCGCCCGTCTCCCCAGCAGGCAAAACCCTCCTGCTCCCCTGGCCTCCGCTCCAGGCTAAAGCAATTAAGTCATTTACTGCCGGGACCTGGAGGTGGCAGTAACATATAATCACAAACATAAACAGTTTTATGTAGTAATTATGAATTCTCCCTATTTTTTTTTATCAGTGCAACCCAGACCGAAGATTATTTTCTGCTTGATATAATTCTAATTTTGATCCATCCTCCCCACACCCACCCAACTTCAGAGGGATTAAGATGGGGCTATGGGTAATGATTTGGGAGGTGACAGGACCCGAGGCCTCTATTTTCAGGTCTTGTGCTGCGTGGATTCAACTAAAGCTGATTTGCTACCGATGCTCCGTCCCGTGTTAGGTCAGGTTTCCCGAAGGTGACAGCCCGCCCACCCGCCGTCCCCACCCCAGCCCAGGCCACCGCTGCGTCCCGCTGGATTTCAGCAACCCTCTCTCCGCCAGCCTCCCCGACTCTAGTACTAATAGAACCCCTTCCACCCCGGCCTCGCCAGAGTTGCTCTTTTAGGAAACATGAATCTTCCCGCCTACCTGTTCTTCCCAGGTGCTCAGCAGCTTGCTAAGGGACACTATCCCCGTCCAAATGGCTTGAGCTAAAACCCAGGAATCTTTGTGCATTCCAAACTGAGTCTGAGCCCATCTGCTGGGAAACACACCCACAGATGCCCGCCGTTCTCCGTCTGCACCGCCACAACCTGGCCAGGTCACCCTCGCTCACCTGGGTGGCTGAAGATGCTCCCTCACTCATCACCCAGCCTCCTGTCTTGCCCCCTACCCCAGTAATCCACACTCCACCCAGCAGCCAAAGTGATCTTTGAAGACATAAATCGAATCAAACGATGCCCTTCCATTGCACTTGTAAAAAAAAAAATAAAAATAAAAATCCAGGCTCCTTACTTTGACCCTGCATGGCCTGATCTCTGCCTAGAACTCTGTTCCTTTGTCCTGAACTGGTCTCACCTTCATATGTTGTACTCCAGGCAAGCTGGCCTCTCTTCTATTTCCCAGGCCGAGGGAGCCCCTTCCTGTCTCGGGACCTGAATCTGATTTTGCCAGTCCCTGCCTCCGGCACCGTGCCCACATGCCTGGCAGAGGCGACTCCTACTTCTTATTCTTATTTAGCCCAAATGCCAGTCCCCAGAGGGACCTTCTCTGACCACCCTAGCCCCAGCCCAGCTCTTGCCAGCGCATCACGCCCCAGCGCTCTGTTCCGTATTTTTCGTGGTCCTCATCTGAATGATCGCATGGGTACAATCTTTACTTCTTCCCCGCCTGTCCCCTCCTGCTCCAGAACGTTTGCCCCGAAAGGCAGGGGTTTTGCCTGGTTTAGTCACTACTCCATCTCCAGGGCCTCACAGAGGCCTGGGCACATAGTAGGTGCTCAGTAAACAGTCACCGAGGGACGAACGCACTGCGCCTTCCCTGGTGCCTCGGAAAGGCTTTCGTGAGACGCTCCCGGGCTGCCTCTCTCCCGAGACTACAATTATATATTTATGAGCTGATCAGCAATTGAAAAGTCCCCTGTAATAGTAACTGGAGCTTAACATACAAATAAACGGAACACCATTAAGGACGTTTTGTGGTCACTGGGGTGGATCAAGTGCGCTAATCGCCCAACTCACAGCAATTAAGTCAATTAACCATTTAGACATATGCTCAGCCATTTCCCGGCTCGAGTTTCCTGGGGCATCTGTGAAATTCGTGCGACTTATTTATGGTGTAAGCTCTGGTCGTTGTCGCTAGCTGGGCTGACTGGGGGAGGCTGAGAGGTGGCTGGGTGACTAAGGAAAGTCGTTTCCCTCCGCAGGCACCCTCTCCTCTGTCCTTGCCTGCGTGCAGAAAGGGTAGGGATGCAAATCTTTCTTGCCTTGATTTTTTTTTCTTTCACTTAGCATGTTTGTGGGTGTTTGTAACACTCGTGTTGAATCAGAGAGAGAGAGAGAGAGGGATAGCACAAAGGGAGGGAAGAATTGGGTTGGGGGTGACTCCTTGGGACACGGGATTAATCCCGGACCCAAGTCCTGACTCCACCACTCAGAATCGGAGCCTCAATGTCCTCATCCGGGAAATGGGAAACCACAGAGCCTGCCTGGCCGGCTTGCAGCGAGGATGAAAGGACGTGAGCAGCATAGTCCTTAAGCAGTGCCCGACACAGGGAAGGCGCCGAATACATGGTAGGTTTATTTGCAGTCATCGCTGCTGAAAGACTAAAGGGAAGGAGGCAGAAAGAGCACAGACACACCTGGTTGGAATCCCGGCTCTTCCTGGCATCTTAGTGCTGTGTGCGACTCGCTTGGCCTCTCTGGGCCTCAGTGTGCTCATCTGAGAAATGGGGCTAATAATGCCAGAGGTGTCTTAAGATTAAACAGGTCTGACACTTAAAAGGCTCCGGCCTGTGGTCCTTGTCACCCCATTTGATTCTTCTGTGCGCTCGCAGAAGAAGCATCGGAACGGACTTGCCCCGGGCGGCCAAGGAAGTTACGCAGATGCAGCCTGGCTCTCCGGTTCTGGTTTCAGAGCTGCTCCCGCCCTGCCTTGCTGAGGCACTTTGCAATCATGGAACCAAAGACATCAATTGGAGGAGAGACAGACCCCCAGAGATGATCAGCATGTATAGATTGGATTTTTTTTTAGGTACTACATAAAATTACTACACTACATGAAATAAAAATACTATACTACATGTATAGATGTATAGATTGGATGTTTTTTTAGGTAATACTTTCACAGATATTTTGTAATTTTAACCTTACAAAGAAATTCTGGGTAGTATGTATTACAGACGAGGAAACGGCTCAGAAAGGGCAGGTAACTTGCCCCAGGTAACACATCCTGAAAAGGGCACTATCCAGATTCACACCAGGCTCTAGCTGGGCCCAACGTCTGTGCTCAGTGTCCCGCGATGTCCTTCCTGGAGCGTGTGCACTGTGGTCTTCTGTCCACGGCATGCCAGCGTGCAAGGAAACGAGAGCATCCTAGTTTCAAGATTAATAATGACTGCCTTTTTTTGGGGAGGGGGGCCCTTCCCACCCTCCCCCGCCTCCCAGCCCCAGCTGTTAGCGTCCTCTTCTCCTCTTCCTTCCACCTCCAGGGCTCCCAGAAGGCAGCAGGTCCTTGGCTGAGGATGGAGAGATGCCAGCTGGCTCGGGCTTCCAAGACAGAGACAGAGCCCCGACTTCAGGGACAGTCCCCCCACGCCGGGAGCGTGCAGGGAGCCACTCGAGACCTGCCAGCACCCTGGCGCCTCCGCCTCGGCCCGGCAACTTCCCGGCACGGGGGATCTTGGAAGGCGCCGACACCAGACCCTCCCGCACCCCTGCACCTGAGATGCAGCTCTGATCTTCCGTGGCAAGGGTTGCTGGAAACTGCTTCTTCCTGGCAATAGTCAACACCAGCTGCTGCCAGAAAGGGGAAGGAACAAGTCCCCAGCTGAGAGCACCGCTCGGCTTCCAGAAAGGGCTGAGGCACCAGCCGCTGGCTGCTGGTTCGCTGTGACAGCGGGCTGGGGTGGCGGGGCGTTTGTCCCACCTCCTGCTTCTAGACAGTGCTTTCCAGTTTGTGAAACCTCTTCCCGGGATGCAGTATAGTTTATTCAGCATCGTAACAACAATTGCATACGTGCACGTATATTCTGCATTTGTGTACTTGTCTCTGTAGCTACTGATCTATCTATCTTTGATGCAGATTCTCACCGTCTAAAGATTATAAGCTAAACGTGAAAACAAGCAGTCATGGGCTATTATAATAGAAAGGACAAGATACTAGGGCTGTGATTTTTTATATTTCGGTGTGTGCAAGAACTATCTGGGAACTTTAGTAAAAATATAGACAGCTGAACCTAACACCGGAGCTTTCGGTGCAGTGAATCTGGGTCAAGGCTAGGGAATTTAGATGTTAAAAATTGCCACTGAATTGTACACCTTCAACTGATTAATTGCAGGCTGTATAAATTTCACCCTACTAAAAACAAACGAAGCAATCCTCTCAGCCATTCTCTTGCCAGGGGACCTCAGATCACTCGTTGCCAAATTCTGCACCGAAACTGCTTCAGGAGGACTTAGGACAGACTGGACTGGAGCTTCAGGAAAAGCTGTCTTCGGAAGGTGCTATCCTAACCTTCACGGAGAATTCTGGATGGGCAAGGCAGGGAAAGGTATTTCAGGCAGAAGGCACAGCGTGGGAAGAGTCTGGAGCAAGAAACAAGCTGAGACTGGAAAGAACCATGACTCGATGGGGAGTTGCAGCACCCAAGACACAAGAGGCTGCACCGGCCAGGCCAAGGTGCTCAGCGTCACCCTGAGGGCCCTGTAGATTCTTGAGGAGTGCTAGCTGAGGTTGTGCTTAGAAAATGGCCACAGGCTGATTCATGAGACTGGCTTGTATAGACAGGCAGACACGGAGAACAAGCTCATTCTAGCGGAACAAGAAGCCACGGGGTAAATAATGCAGAAGTCCGTAGAGTACAAAGACAATACTCCCTCCTTTTGAAAACTTTGTGTAACATACAAACTAGACTATGATATAGATGCTTTCTACAAACTACTTTTCTCTCTTAACAATTGAACGTAGCCGCGATCCCATAGTTTTGCCCATGTTAAACTGCCTCATTCTTTTTAATGGCTGCATAGTATTCCATTATGTGAGTATATCAGGTTGAAATTGTAATTATATAACCATTTTTTGACCTACAAAACAACCATTTTGGTTTACCTGAAACTTCCCCTCTTGATGGGTAATTAGGTTGCTTTAATTTTCTTCCATACTATTGTAAACGATGTCACAGTGTTTCTCCTTGAAAATACATCTCTAAGGACATGTATGAGTATTGCTGTAAGGTAGATTCCTGAAAATGGAATTGTGGACATATTTAAAATTGTGATGGGTTTTGCTAAGTGTTCTCTAAGAAAAAAATGAAGTCACTTGTCTCCACTGAGGGAAACTGAGAGAGAAAAACTATATTAAACATATATATCTCTCAACTCTTGCACAAAGTTACTATATAAATGATTCCCAAAACCTCAAGGCATGCAACAGAAAGTATTCACTCATGTTCCATAAAGGTTGTTCCTAGAATGTTCAAGAATGTCTATTTTGCAGCATCTTCACAAGAAGTTTGTGTTATTATTAAGCAAAAGTTTGCTGATTTGACCATTTATAACCGTATCTGTTCAGAGAAGCGGCATTTCTTTTACTGCTAATGAAGTGTAGCTTGTGCTATGTACATATTCGGCCCTTTCTATGCCTTCTTTGATTAATGTTTTTGCTTCTACATTTGGTTAACTTTTTTCTGTTTACTTTTATTCTTTCTTTCCTTAATAACATCCAAGAGCTCTTCATATATTGTGTCTATTAACCCTTTGCCTAATGTAGATGAAGCAAATATTTTTTCCCAGTGTGTTGTATGTAGATCTCTTATTTTTTTAGCCTGTAAATATTTTCATTTTATGTAGCCTAATCAGTCTATATTTACTTTTATAGGTTATTATTTTGTTTTTGTACTTAGAAATATCCTCACTGTTTGAGGTCATATAATCCTAACTCACATTTTCATTGGGGGGTCATAGAGTTTTATGACTTACATTTAACTCCAGTCCATCGGGAACTGATTTTGCGGAATGGCTGTGAGCTAGCAACGTAACTCCGTTTTTGCTCTCTAACAGTTAAACAGTCATCCCAGTGCTATTTGTGAAATAATCCTTTCCCCACTGAGTTGAAATGCTACCTTTATTACATGCAGATTTTTACAAATCCTCAGGTCTGTTTCTAGACTGCCTTATTTTTAAAATTAATAAGCAAAAATGCCTCTAATCCTTCCCCAGATTACATTTCCTGGATCCCAGTTCTGCTTCTGAGGAATGCTTCTCCTGTGTTTTCATCCACTCACCCATCCACTTGTTCCTTTATTCCTTCATTCATCCATCCATCCCTCCATCCATGCACTCATTCATTCCCTTTCCTACATTCACATTAGTTCAAAAGAGTCAGGTAGCTCTTACAATGAATGAGTGAAAATCAGCTCATGCTGGAATGATTTCTGCAATAGGCACTGGGCTATGTGGGTCACTCAGTGAAGAAACTGAGGCTCGGAGAGACGAATCAACTTCCCTAGAGTCCCCTAAGTAGGAAGCTCCAAAGCAGAAACTCAAACCCACGTCAGCATCATGCTGCCTTCACCTTCGACTGCTGCTTCCCTTGTATAATCATTGCTCACATTTATTATGCACGTACTATGTGCCAGAAATCATACTAGGCACTGTGAATCCCCCGGTGGCCCAAACTCTGTCCCTGCCTGGAGGACAAGTTGGAGGGAGGTCATCAAACAGACTATTGCAATGCAGCATGACTAACCCTACATTAAGAAGGAGGAGTGCAAAGCTCAGTGAGGGTTTCCCTGGCAAAGAAGAGGCGCCCAGCCCCTAGAAAGGCGACTTTGCTGTCAGCTCAACAAATTAAAAATCGCATTTGCAGGTGAGACCGAAAAGTCCAGAGTCAGGGTCTGTCTAGGCTTCCTCACGCATCTTTTTGCACCGCGGCTGTAGTTACTGTGCCAAAGACGAAGGACTCTGGGCACACTTCAGGCGAGAGAGTGTACGCATAAGAGAAGAAAGAAAAAAAAAAATCAACACCCTTCAAATAGGCCTTCTGGGCCCCATAGCTTCTGAAAACCTTGCCATCTGTCCACATAAGCATGTTCCAAAGTTTTAAGTACCTCTCCTCGTGAACTCCCTTAAAGCTAACCTGGCCTCGTAATATATGGGGGAAATGCGCTATAAATAGAGGTAAGTAGAGATTGTAAAGATAAATAACAATACCAGCATGGGAGGCGTGATAATGTCCTCTGTTTATGGCCTGGCTCTAAAAAGGGATGGCCAGTGGCCCTGCGTCTTTAACGACTTACTTTTGCTTTGGCAGCCCGGGTGCCCTGTTCGAGCGCTAAAGATTCAGTGACACAAAAAGCTTACAGATAATTAAATATTGATTTTTGTTTTCTAATCCCGTATAAAAATTGTCCTGGGTCTCCCAATGGTGGTTTTATCTCACCAGGACATGGGGAGAGGTGAGGGCGTCTTTTAACCCTCTTTGCACTCCCGGTGGGTGACGCGGGGCTGTCCCTTAGGCGAGGGGGAGTGCCCGAGGCGGGCTTCACCGGCGTCCAAGCCTCTCGAGATTCCTAATCGCCTTGGCACAAGAGGGCCTGCGTCTCTGTTTTGCGCTGGGGCCCACCACGATGCACCCAGGCCCTGGGGTTGGCCAGCCTGAGGAATCAGGGCGGGCGGTTCTGGTCCCTCCTGCCCCCACCCGGCCGTGCACGCCTGCTCACTAGCCTGCTCTCCTGCCCCGAATCCTGCCAGCCGTGCCAGGAACTCCAAGTCTGGGAAAAGGGCCAGAGAGAAATTTGTGATGAGAACAGTTCTCCCACCCTCTGCTCCCTTCGTGCGCTCTCTCTTTCTTTCTAAAAAAAAAAAAAAAAAAAAAAAAAGCACCTCATTGTCATTTTGTGTCTGGAGTGCAGCAAGGGACATCTGGCAGAGCGGCAGAGCTGCTGGCTGGCTGGCTGGGAGGCAGCAGAGAGAGTCAGAGAGGAGAGAGATGAGAGTTGGAGAGCCAGGTCCGGGTCACGGGCTTCCTTGTGCTCGTTATGTGGCTTTGGGCAAGCGAAAACCCCTTCTGTGCCTCTGTTTTCTCATCTGCAAAATGGGGATATGAATTGTGGCCCTCCTGCCTGCGCCTGTCTGCCACCAGGACTGCTGGGGACGGCCCAAGCTGAAAAACAATGAGGATCTGCAAAATGCTAAGAGCAACAGTGACGCTTACCCATTGCTCACCACGTATCACGTACTTTACGTGAGCCCTTTGTAGACACTAACTAACCTGTACGTACTAACGGCTCTGCCTGGTCTAACTCGTTTAAACCTCACAACAACGCCATGAGTTAGGTACTATTATTAACACCCACATCTAACAGACGGGGAAAATTGAGGCACAGAGAGGTTAAGTAACTTGGCCAAGGTTGCACAGGCAGGAAATAGCAGAGTGGGCTTTTTAGGCTGCTGAGTCCTAAAAAGTGTGTCTAACCACTACGTGGGACCTTCTCTTGTCCTTGGGTGCTGCCTCCTCCAGGAAGTACAAATAAGGGGTGCGCAGGCCCGAGGCGGCCCCAAAACCATTTTTTAAATTTTATTTTTAATCGACAAACAATAACTGTATATATTTATGGGGCGCAATGTGATATTTCAATATATGTCTGCATCGTGGAATGTTTAAATCAAGCTAATTAACATATCTATCACCTCACATAATTATCATTTTCCGCCCCGCACTGCATTTGGAATTTGAATCCGTTGCCAATATTGAAAAGGAATCTCAATACTTCTGCATGGAAGCACAGATTTCCAGCGTTTCCGAGATGCGCTGCATGGCGGGCTCCCGGCCCTCCGTGGCGGAGGCCAGCCGGACCGTCCCTCCACTGCCGGCCACCACCACTCCCCTCTGAGGCCCAGGGCCTTGCTCTCATCGCTCTATCGCAACCCCCCATAGCGCCCACGTGCACCCCGCCACGAGTCCCTAGCGACGGGCGGGGGAGGGGACGCAAGACCAATGTGGAAGACATCAAAAAAGAACAGCAGAATTTGGAGAAAAGACTTCAGATTGCCAGAGAACAGAGCTGGTGCCTCGCAGCCACATCCAGATAAGGGTTTCTATCAATGACTTAATGTGGATGGAATTAGCAATTCATATCAGAGTTCTGCTGCGTGCCACTTGGAGTTTGTTATGTATAATTATGCTGAGATTATCAGTCGAGTTCTCCTTCCAGAGAGGGGATTCAGTCATTCTCAAAGAATTCTTTTGTGTTGACTTCATTAAGTTGCAGTTAAAGAATTCCGCTAGGTATGACAGTAGATCCAAGTATGCAAGGTGGCCTCTTTCGGACAAAAGCAAGTATAGAGCTGCCCACATGGGAGACTGCATCGAGGGGGGTGGGCTTCTTTCTGAAGATTCTACAAGGCATGGCAGTAGAATGCCTGATATATAATAAACATGAGATAGATTACCAAATAGTTCTCAGGGATCATAACTCAGAGACGGGACTTATCCTCTAGGGAAAGGTTAGAAGACAGGTTCCAGAACACCTGCCAACTCTGGGGCATGAACAGTGCTGTCCTGAAGCTTTGTGTTAAGAAAGATTCTGAGGGTGTGTCTGTGGTGAAGAGAAATGTGATCGACAGAGGATGTCTGCTGTGGGTGAGGGAGGTATCCTGGCAGTCAAAAGACTGCCCTTCCCGGCAGCGACCTGATCGAATTGGTTATCAGAAAGATTGTTCCGGATACCAAGTGGAGTGTGGATTAGAAGAGACGGGACCCAAAGTAAGAAACAGAAAGCACACCAGGTATTCTAACAGAGAGGATTTAACACAGGGGTCAGTTGATCTGGTGCTGACCAAACTGGAAAAGCAGAAAGGAGTCACAGAGGAAACACAGAGACAGGTGACTGTAGGGACCAGCTGCTTCCCTTGGGCTAGGAGAGCAAAGAGAGAAGTTGGGGGGTCAGGGGGGCCCAAAGCCCTGGAGGAGGGAATAGAACTCAGCTGGGGCCGAGCGCAGGCACAGGCTTCTGAGAAAGGGCCGTCTGAAGGGTTAGGGCAGGACAGCCACCATGGCCAGGAAAACTGCCCTGGCGCCGGCTGTCACGGCTGGAATGAAGACCCGCTGCTTGGGTAACGCTCACCCAAACCACAAGCAAACAGGAACACGGGCGTCCCTTTTCCTGGCAGCCCCTTCGGTCTCCCTCTGGAGCCCCTGTGGGCAGAGGCTCCCAGAGGCCCCGGAAGCCCTACAGAAATGCAGCCCGGCGTCCCAGCCCGGGCACCGGAGGGCGGAGTGTAAAAGGGTGAGTCTGCAGCTGGGAGACAACAAGGCCCTAATTTGCAAGACCAGAGGGGTGAACCAAGTCACCCAGAGACATGTCCGGAGCTGGACGAGGACCTACCTGCCTTCTAACCCCGGGCCCCCTGTCTCTGGACTTCCAATTACATAGAGATTTGCAAGCTTCCTGGCGGACAGGGGTGATGGTTTTCATCCTAATCCTCTTCAGCTCTCAGCACGCCTGCACGTGCACCAGCCACTTAGAATCGCTCCTTTATCTCCTTTTGCCAGAAATAGGTATTTGAGCAATCACTGTTTCCTGCCTCCCCCACGTGGTAATTCCCACCACTCTTGATATCGCAGTCGCCTCAGGTCCGGATCTACTTCCCATGTTGCTTAGGATGCACTTAGTGCCAAATGTCTAGGTGCAGCCGCATGGCTCGGCGGGCGGGTGCCTGCGAGAGGTGGCGACTCCACCTGTCCCCTAGTTGTCCCTCCCTGCTGCCCAGACCTCAGATGTGCAGCAGATCATGTGACGTTGCATCTTTGTTTGCATTTGAAGGAAGGCGACTTCCGTCCCTGTCACATCTCCGGGCCTGCAGAGCAACGCGGCTGTTCCTCTATCACACGGACAAAACCCGTCGCTCTCAGTGTGCACGAACGTGCGGAGACATCGAATATTTTGCCCAGGACAAAAATAAATATACAGAGATTTCTTGCAAAGTGTGTTTTCTCCCACGTTTTAGGGCTTCCTGTGTGCTGATCCGCACTAACCCTTTTGTGGAAGGCAGAGATGGCGAGAACTCTGGGAATAAAAGTGGGACTTGATTTTATGCTAATATATGTAAAGAACGTGATGACAGAGTCATAGGTAACACAATGAACTTAACATTTTTTCTCCCTTTTTATTGAATTATAATGACTAGTTTCCATAGCAATTACTGCATCACCTTGTATATTACCAGAGAGATCTACTGCACTATTTTCCAGTCATCCCTGTAAACATTTCTACTTTCTCATGATGTTCCAGGGGAAAACACAAGCCCTTTCGGCTTGGCAGCAACTGGAGAGCATATTTCAGGAGATTAATAAAGCCAGCCGGACTGTTTTTATTTTCTAAGTTCGGCGGTTGGTTTTCCATCTTCGCCCTCACCAGCAACACGCGTCAGGCAGACAAAGAGGGAAGGAGGCAGGAGAGCACAGAGGTGACAAGGGACGCTCCAGAGTCACCAGGGAGCGGGGCCAGGGGATAGCCGGTGTCAAGAGCTGAGTTCGGGTCTGTGTTGGTCCTGGGGTAGGGTGGGAGCAAGTCCCTGGTGAGCAGCCACCTTCTGCCACAAGGCTCGCAGAGGACCGGGGACGTGTGCAAGCTCGCAGGGTGTGGGCCGGGCAGCAGGCACAGAAGCAGCTCGGCCTGCAAGCCGAGTGGCCCTGGGGCCTGCAGCTGAGTCCTGGGCCAAAGTGAGGGGAGCTGGGGACCTCAGCGTCTCTCAATGTGAAACCCCCACTTCCGCCGCAGCCTGTGAGCTCCTCGTGCTGGGTTTCAGTTCCGCGTCGTACCGTCGTCTCTGCAGCGGACGGGCGTTTGCGCCCAGAGAGCAGTGCGTGGGCTGCAGTGGGCTAGCGGCTCGGCCAGGACTAGGCCCCACCGGCTGTCTGGTGCCTGGCTTGTCCCCTGTCACCCTGCTGAACTGCTGAGCTCCGGACGGGCAGCAGAAGCCCCTGTCGTGGGTAGACAGGGAGCCACGGAGGTGGCCTGGGGGAGCCTCGGACAGGCTTTCAGAGCTGCCCCCAGAGCGAGAGGCAGTGGCCGTGGACGCGCCTGTACCTGCCGGGGACCTCGAATGAGTTAATTGATGTCTGGGAGTCCTGGTTTTCCCAGCTGTAAAACGAGAATGTACGCCGGCTGGTCGAGAAGGTTCCTGCTAGCTCTGAAATTCAAGGGTTGTTGGATTCTAACAGCATCGCTGGAGGGGGAAAAAAAGGAAGGAGGAAGGGAGCGGGGAGAGAGAGAGAGAGAGACTGTGTAAGAGCAGACGCCTTAAGCAGAAGGGAAAAGTCCCTAAGTGACAAGAAGCTCCGAGTTCACCAAAATGCTCAGCTAAGATAAGAAGGACGTAACTGATGTTGGAAAGATTGTTATGAGATTAATAAAAGTGATTAAGGGATTAAGACTTCTCAAAAGAGATAGCGAAGGGACCCCCAGTGGGAAAATCCTCCCTCACGCTCTGTACTCAGCCTCTCTGCCTGGGTTTTAAGTCCTCAGTCATGTAGGCGTCTAACAAAATGGTCTCAGCAGATGCTCGAAGAGAATAAATAGAATCCTGGCTTAAGCCACCTTAGACGTGGGGAGAGGTCTCTGGGTGACACACACACACACACACACACACACACACACACACAGAGTCCAACCACTGGGCTTCTTTCTGCGAATGTGCAGAACTGAGGGAACACTCCGAGGCCTGGGCTTGGGATTGATCACGGAGTCTGTCCCAGCCAGCACAGATGTCACCTGTCGGGGCAGGCCGGATACGAGCCAGGCATCCTGAGGAAGTGGGGCAGGGTGAGGGGAGAGGAGACCCAGCCGAGCCCTGGGAGACCCTGGGGACAGACATCTACCCGCTCGCCAAGCCTCAGTTTTCTTACCTGTAAACTGGGAGCAAGGACAGTCCCCCTGGCAGGGAGACACAGTGGATCGGAAAACATTTCCCAGAGGAATGACGGGGACTCCTCCGCAAAGCGCTTCTCAGCCGCTCGTTGGGAGATTCTAGGCTTTTCCATTGTTCCAGGCTAACAAGCAGGAGCGCCCCCTTCCCCCGCAGCGTTTTGCTCACAAGGCGCCAGTGTGGCTGGTACCCGGCTGGAAGAGCGTCCCAGTCACTTCCCGGTTCAAACCCGGCCCCTCTGTCACCAGTCGTATGTGCGATCTCTGCTCCCGTCTGTGAAAGGGGGTGACCAGCTGTCTCCCGGGCCAGCGATGGAGGGGAACGAGATGGTACGCGGACACCGCTCGCCCCGCCGCTCGGCTCTTGGGGGACTTAAAACTATGGCAGCTTCCGCCCCGCCTCGGCCTCGCCCGACACGTGAAGCCTGTCTCCTCTGCTGAGGCGCCCGCGAGCCAGATGGCGCCTGAGGTCTCCACCTCTGCTGTCCACACCGCACGGCTGCTCCAGGCCGTGTGCGTGGCCCGGGGTCTGGGGACACGATGGCAGGGCGCCTCCAAGGTCAGGGCGTAAAAGGGCTGTGGTGTCCACCTCGGCCTCTCCCTCTCTCTCTCTCTCTCTCTGTCTCTCTCTGTTCCTCTCTTTCTGTCTCTCTCTCACTCTCTCTGTCTTTCTCTCTTCTCTCTGTTTCTCTCTCTCTGTTCCTCTTTCTCTCTCTCTGTCTCTCTGTGTTCCTCTCTTTCTCTCTCTCTCTTGCTGTCTCTGTCTCTCTCTGTTCCTCTCTTTCTCTCTCTCTCTCTGTTCCTCTCTTTCTCTCTCTCTCTCTGTTCCTCTCTTTCTCTCTCTCTCTCTCTCTCTGTTCCTCTCTCTCTGTTCCTCTCTCTCTCTGTTCCTCTCTCTCTCTCTCTGTCTCTCTCGCACGGATCATTCACTCTGGGGAAAACCATGTCACGAGCGTGGTTTGAGGCCTTGATTTGAGCATTTCCTCAACAGGAAGAGTGAGTCGCATGGTACAGACCTGTGTACTGAGGCCTGGGGACAGGAAGTGGCTTGCTTGAGGTCATGTGGCAAAGCCGATGCAAAGCTGGGTGTAAAAAACAGGTCTCCTGGTGTGCATCCGTGCATTTCTCTGTTCACCGTGTGTGCTGGGGACGGGTACACACCGGGCTCTGCTGTAGGTGACCCCCCGCCTCTTGCCTCGGGGAGGGAGCCTCCGGTCAGGGCGGCTTCCCGGGACCCATGGGGAGGATGCTGTGCACCGATTCCAGGCCCCACTGTGTGCCCCGAGCAATGTCCAGGTGGCAGGAGATAAAGGAGGCCAGACGTGGAGGCCCCCACTTTGGGAGGGGCCCTGAAGGCTGCTGCTCTGGGCGAGAGCTGGGCGGCTCTGGGTCCTCTCGGGGCCGTGGCTGGCAGAGGCTAAGTGCTACCTCAACGCAGGGGACAAAGATCCTCAACGCGGGGCCCTCCTGGCCTGGGAGAGCCAGGCCTCTGTCCCACTGGGATGACCCCTGCAGACCCTCTCCCCCGAGAACCACAGCCAGGCGCCCAGCAGTCTTTGTAGGGAGCCAGGGTCGGCCATCGCGTTGCAGCCGCTGGCCTTCCCGGCAGTGGGGGAAACAGTCCCTGCTGGCTCAGCCGTGGCCCCAGAGAGACGGGGCAGGGACCAGGCGGGAGACGGCCGGGTCGCAGCAGTGGCGGTGAGCGTGCTCCACGCGGGCGCCCAGATGGCGGCAGAGTGGCCGGGGCTGGGGGCCCAGGGCTCTCGCCGGGGCTGGGCCAGCTGGGAAGTAAACACCCAGGGATGGCACCGTGGGGTGGGGCGCCTGCCTGGAGACGGGGCACGGATGGGCCACCTGGCACCCTGAAGGGTGCTTAGCCATGCCCCTGGCCCCTTAGACGCCAGTAGATGGCCTTCTGTGCCCTCAAGACGTGAAAACCAAACACATTTCCACATGTCCCCTGGAGAGAAAATCGACCCCGGGTAAGAACCGCTGACTGAGACCCGCGGCCCCTCCCCTCGCCCCTGCACGCACAGGGACTCCCGCTCTCTGCTTCCTCTGCGCGGTGAGCCCGCCAGTTCCCCGGGAGCCGACCGCGCCAGCCGCTCCGTTCACGTCCTCCCCACGGCACTGGGCCGCGGGCGCGGGCGGCATCGCCATCTCACAGGAGAAACGAAGGCCGGGAAAGGCGGAGACCACGCAAGTTCAAGGCGAAGGGGGGTCCGAACCCTGCGTTTCTAATTCCCAGCTTGTCCTTTCCAGAGTCTTGTTTTGTGCCGTACACTCATGCCTCGCATACAGCAGGTGCTCAATAATTAGGTTTTGGATGAATGAATCAACGGAGAGACCGAGTTTTTCCTTGCCCACCCTGGGCAGAATGCGGTAAGCCCGGGGACCCGGGACCATGGGCTGAGCAAGGACAGCTGGCTGAGAAGGGACTGGGATTGGGGGCTGAGGTGCCGCCACAGGGGAGGCGGGGCTCTTGGGGACACGCCATGTCCTGGAAGAGAGAAGAAACAAAAGGTCCCATGTGGTCCCATCCTTGCCTATTTCTCTACTCTCTCTCCCTCTCACCCATCTTCCTCTCATTAGCCCCAGCCATCCCCAAAACAGGCCAATCTGATCACATCATGCTCTCCCATGTCAACCTGCTATGGCTCCCTAGGGACTGAACGTCAGAGTCTTTTGCCTGTTTTGAAAATGCTGCAGATTCTGCTTCGGGACAACCTAAAATAATCAGAATAAGGGCTGTAACCGAAGTATGTAAAGGAGGCAAGCCATGTAAGGGCATGCGACACACGGTCATTGTGATTCTTACTGTGCCCATAACAGTGGGCGGCCGACGGCACCCTCGGGAAAAGCAGTGCAGCAGGCAGTGGCTGCGAGCGCAGAGGAAGGGCTCACCGTGTGTAAAACCCGCAGACTTCGTGGTCAAATGACCCTGAATTTGAATCCTAGCTTTGCTGTGTCATCTCGGCCAGGTTACCCAACCTCTCTGAGCCCTGGTCATGACTTTTCCATAAAGGGTGTTAAAAACCTGACTGTCTACAATGGTTGAACAAAATGAAATGATACGTGTCAGATATGCAGGCATAGCGTGCAGTATGCAGTAGGCACTCACTACTTACTACCGCAAGAATTTGTGGATTATTTGACCTTCACAGCCCGCAGCAATTTGCGGGTGAGGCTGCCCCGGAACTCTGACTTGAGGCAACTTAGTGAGTGGGCAGCTCTGGGGTCCCTTCTGGGCCCTACTGTTTGCGGCGTGCGTCTGAGCAAGGCCAAGCCCGGCGGCAAAGGCGCAGCCACTAGGGAGGGGGGAAACAAAGTCCCCGCCAGCCCTTGGAGGCTCCTGGCACCGATCTCCTCCTCTAGGGAGCAAACGCCCCAGACAGGGCAGCCAGGCCAGCGTCCTGCCACTTGGAGGGAGATTTAGGGGGCGACAAGAGGCGCAGCCAGACACTCTGGCTGCTGGATTTGCTGGTCTTTTCAGCGAGGGCGGCGGGAGGGCCCGTGTGCGGAGCTCCATTGGCAGCCGAGATCGCCGGGTTGGTGACAGTGGCCGGCGTCTCCCGCAGACTTGCTGCGTCCTGGACTCTCTGGGGGTGATTCATGGCTGTTACGCCACGGAATTTCAAAGCGTGGCCGTCTGCCAGGGATTCTGCTGGGGTACAAAACCGGGGAGCCCTGGTCCAGCGGCTCGCCGAGCGCTCCGTGGGTACCGGGCACAAACGGCCCACTTAGCAGCCGTGCGGGTGTCGTGGGCGCCCGTCCGTTTCACAGACAGAGCGTCTCAGAGACGGGCCGAGCTCCGTCTGCCGTGCACGGGCTGCCGACGCCTCCCGACATAGAGATTCCAAGAGGTGGGTCGGGTTATGCACAGCGAGACAGTTTATAAGACACTGAGACTTTCCTAAACTCCGCTTTCTCATCCGCAAAACAGGTTTATTGTCCATGCTTGCCTCGTGGGCTGCTGGTGGTGCTCCCCCAGACGACCCGTGTAGACGCCTCCCAAAGCCCCAGGCATACGGCGAGTTCTCGATACACGCTAGGAGTTGCTGTTGTTCCTGTTCTGATAGGAACGGACTCAAGACGCATAAACACGGCCAGGCACGGTGGCTCACGCCTGTAATCCTAGCTCTCTGGGAGGCCGAGGTGGGCGGATTGCTCAAGGTCGGGAGTTCAAAACCAGCCTGAGCAAGAGCGAGACTCCGTCTCTACTATAAATAGAAAGAAATTAATTGGCCAACTAATATATATAGAAAAAATTAGCCAGGCATGGTGGCGCATGCCTGTAATCACAGCTACTTGGGAGGCTGAGGCAGGAGGATTGCTTGAGCCCAGGAGTTTGAGGTTGCCGTGAGCTGGGCTGACGCCACGGCACTCACTCTAGCCTGGGCAATAAAGTGAGACTCTGTCTCAAAAAAAAAAAAGAAGAAGAAGCATAAACAAGAGAGAAAACTTGCTCACAATCAGACTGTCAGAAAAATTCATTAATTCATTTAGGCTACAAATATTGATTGAGCAAGAGCTATGTGCTAAGCTCTGTCCTAGGAAGTAGAGTTGTAGAAATGAACAAGGCATGGGACTTTGAGCGATAAAGTGCAACATGAGTACGTTCACTCGTGGCCATGCAGAGTACCAGGAAGGTGAAGGGCAGGTCCCACGAGGAAAAGTGATGGGAAGGGAGCTTCGTCTGGGCAATCAAGGAGTGAATCCCTCAAGGAATGATGTTTGAAACCTACAGGGTGAATAGGTATAAAATTTGTAGAAGCAAAATGTGTGTTTGGGTGTATACGTGTTTGGGGATAGAGCTGAGCATTTCAGGCAGAGGAAAGGGCATGTGCAAACGTCCTGAGGCAGGAAGGAATTGGATGCACCTCAGCAATTCAAATAAGGTCAGAATGACTGAGATAAGAGAGGAAAGGGCCTTGGCCTTTGAAAAGTAAGCAGAGGTTAAACCTTGCTGTGTCATCTCGCACCCCTGCCTCCATCCCAAGCCTCCCTTCCTGGAGTCCCCGGAGTGGGTCCCAATGCCCCTAAAGCCAGTCCATTTCTCCACCTCTGT